>PVKA01016887.1:0-46981 GCA_004027165.1 Ctenomys sociabilis | reverse complement strand
AATGTGTGATAGCAAAATCTTGGAAACAACCAAGATGTCCATCACATGAGGAATGGTTGAAAAAGATGTGGTATTTCTATATAATGGAGTATTACTCAGCTATTAAGAATGATAAGTTTGAAGCATTTATACTGAAGTGGATGCCACTTGAACATATACTCATAAGTGAAATAAACCAGACACACATGTGTAAATATCGAATAGTCTCCCTAGTATAAGAAGCGAAAAGCAGAAATACAAAGTAAAATACAACGTACAACAAGTAAAATCAATTGAGTTAGATAAGGCAAAGTGAATGGCATATGCTGCAGGATACTAATCATCTTTTCTTCTGGATGGTTAACAACCTAAGATCACAAGTCAGAGTTGGAGAAATAGAAGAGCCACAAGGCCAGCCAACATTTTGGCCCTAGTCTTTCAAGGTCAGCGAAGACTCAGGACATAGGAGAACCTGTACTGCAACATCATGAAGCTCAGGTGAGCTCCAAATTTTCTGAACAAGGAGATTATGGAGCCACAGAGGAAAGAGACTGAAGTTCTAAAGTGTGCCTGGGGAGAGTCACATGAAGAGAAAACTTTCTCTCAAGCTCTCACAGAGAGCAATTTGGTCAAGCATTGGCCATGACTCATCCACATGGATGACACAGACAAAGGAACTACAGAATAATGTACAGGACTACAAGATAAACCCTGAGAGGACTTCAGTGACCACATAGGAAATATAAAGTTCTTATGTTGGTATATAAGTTTTGATCTACCTAGGTCTTAACCATCCAGCAGAAAAGTATAAAAATGAAGTATACATCATGAGCCCATAATATCAAGCTGAGCTGTAAATGGATATGGTCGACAATTTCTTTGAATAACTCACTATGGTTGTAGAATGCTGGACTGTGTTGGATTGTGGTGTCGAGTTCAAGCACCTAAGTTAGTTAAATGTCAATGGAGTGCCCACTTTTGACAGGTGTAGACAAACGAAGGGTTGTAGAAAGAAAAAATCATGATGTGTGTGTATAGACAGTACAGTTGGGATAGATAACGCTGTGCTTCTACATAATTCTATGATAGGCAAGATCTGCACTAATGGTGGTTGGACAGGATATTATGTCAGCTTTTAGTGCTATGGTCATCCACTAGGTAAATAATTATTGAATTTTTTATATAATTCAGGTATAAAAAAATAAGATAAGTAAGCAACTACACTCTTAATTCACTGACAAGAGATATCTGCTAAAATGATATCTGTAAATATAATATCATGTATGCACCTTGTACAATACCAAAACGTTATGAAAACAGTTAGCAATGTATTAATTCATCGAATGTGTATGGTTAAGGTGTCTTGAAACTGTCTGATTGACATTTGTATTTTAATAAAATAAAAATAAATGAAAAAAAAAGATTTTTCAAAAGTGAACTCATAAATGTACACAGCAAAGCTACACTTAAAACATACCTTTTCGATGAAACAATTTAGTTGAATAATTGAGGGTAATCATTAATCAGAACTTTAGAATGTTTCAATGGTAGAGTTATCTTAAAATAAGGAAAAGAAAAAATGAAATGTGGTGTCACCTTCACCTTTATTTGTATACACCACTCCATTCTAATTTGTAATGATACAAGGAAATATAACTTGTCCTTAAATTTTCCCTGATAAATTTTGGAAATCTTCAAACCATTGGTGCTTCCCACTAACCTCGGTCTTCTGTAGTTATTTTTTAAATTTTTAATAAATCTTTACTTGACACAGGGTCTTACTATGCAGCTCGGACTCCTAGTGATCCTCCTGCATCAGCCACTACTGAGATTATAGGTGTGTGACAGCACGCCTGGCTTTGGCCACCAGTAAAGTGCGCCTGCGGTTCCAGAGCCAGCATGACGTGTGGTACTGGGAACCAAACTCAGATCCTTGCACCTACCAGGCAGGCACTTAAACCATTGAGCCATTTCCTGAGCCTCTAGTTATTTTTTTAATGTTCTGTGTTTAATGCTTTCTTTTCCAGGCTGTCCCAATAAGCATTAAACTCCCTGAGGGAGAGGGATTTATGCACTGAAAAATACCCTGTGTATGAAAACACCTCCCTGCAGGATCAGCCACGGAGGTGCACACCTGTTATGC
Source organism: Ctenomys sociabilis (assembly GCA_004027165.1). Taxonomy (NCBI): domain Eukaryota; kingdom Metazoa; phylum Chordata; class Mammalia; order Rodentia; family Ctenomyidae; genus Ctenomys; species Ctenomys sociabilis. Next base: position 44,859 of record PVKA01016887.1, on the reverse strand, counting down.
CAGCACATGGTGGCCAGAGGTAGGGGGTGCCATGAGTTTGAGGCCAGACCTAGTTAAGGTCGTTCTTAGCTAGGCAGCAAGACTCTGCCTCACAAACAAAACAACAAAAAGAATGAAACAAAACATAAAACCTATCTGCATTATATTGTGAGGTTAAGAATTTTCAGGATTATATGTTGAATGAATAAATTATAACGCAGTTGACTGACTTAGAGAACAGATCAGAAAGACTCTGCACATGAATAATACCACTCTTGAGGCAAAAACATCACATGAAGAAGTGATAATTAATCTAAGAGAATATTTCCTCAAGCGAGGGAAAGAACTGGGTTTGCATATTAAAAGTTCTCTGTCTCCAAAGTAGGCTCATGAGGAAAGCAAACAGAAAACTCTATGAAGCATCAAGTCAGCAAAGACAATTCATCCACAAAGAAAGAGTAATTAGGGAGAAAAGCATAGAAGCATCCTATTGTTTATCTGCAGTTGTGGCAAAGGAAGGCGCACTAGAGCTCTCTGAGCCTTAGATATTGCGGAATGCATCTGTGCCCTGCCATGAAAAATATCATTTCTCTTATATCTTAAACCTCACTAATGTACATTAGGTGGTGGCTGAGATATTTCTGTGTATACAAAAGGATCAGAAAGCCTATCATCTGCGTAATGTGTCTGGAGAAAATACGTAATATCAAATGGAACATAATTTCAACAAGAAAGACTGTGAAGGAGAAAAGAAAATGAGGTACTGGGGGAAAGTTAAGATTGAAATGTGCATTTGTATATGTACATATGCCCCAGTGCGTAAAACCTAAATACATGGCGATGGACTAGCTGAACACAGGAAATGTAGGTTATGAAAGGGATCCCAGAAACAGGACACGGAGTATGATATGTTGTATTCAGAATCAGAGGCAAATAGAAATACATCACTTAAACAACAACCCAAGATTTCATGTTCTGACTACTGACTCCTCATTTAACTCAGGGTCCTGATCCTATTGCTGAGCAGAAAACCAAAGAATCAGTACTGTACCTGGCTTTGTACGTCGTCAGCCAAGTTGAACCTTTCCAGTTTGTCATTATTTCAAACTATGACAGACAGGCTGGGGAGTTAGATCAGTGGCCTAAGCACCTGCCTGGCAAGTACAAGGGCCTGGGTTCAATCCCCAGTAACACATGCCGTGCTGGCCCCACCCAGAGCCGGCCACCAAGACTGGGTGTGGTTGTGCTCACCTGTAATCCCAGCTCTGGGGAGGCTGAGACAAGAGGATCACTATGAATCTGGGCTGCAAGTAGCAAGACCCTGTACTAAAGAAAGGAAGGAAGGAAGGAAGGAAGGAAGGAAGGAAGGAAGGAAAGAAAGAAAGAAAGAAAGAAAGAAAGAAAGAAAGAAAGAAAGAAAGAAAGAAAGAAAGAAAGAAAGAAAGAAAGAAAAGTTATTTAAAAAATATAGTTGCATAAGTCATCCAAAGCTTAGGGTATCATAATCTTTTTTTTTTTAATCATATACAATTTATGTCTTTCTGCTCAATAAGAAAATATGGGAAAAGTAGCTTTTCATGCTAAAATGGCAATTGAATGATTTATGGGTCTGTGACTTGCTCCTCAGAATGAAATATGTAAGTGAAAGATCTCCTGAGGGATGCCTTAGTGATGAGTCACAGAGGGCAGATACAGGGACATATCATGACTTAGGTTGTTTTATGACTGGCCACAAGCCAAATTGGCAGCAAACCAAACTGGAGACAAATCAAATGAATTTCCCCATAAGAGTCCATGTAAAGAAGGTTAATCCATTCTGAACCACATGTGCTATTTTTTTTAACACAAAAACGTGGAGCACAGTACAGTGCAGTGTGAAGAGAGAGAACACTAACCTTGCTTGACGTGACTTCTGACACGGAGCACAGGGAGGAGGGTGGAGAGGAGGTCATTGCTTAGAGAAACAGTCCCCTCCAACAGTACATCAGGGAGGTCTCCTGCAGGGGTCTTCTCTCTTCTTTGTCATTTAGCTTCAGGGTCAGTTTTGATTTTTAAAACACTTGTCTAATCTCACTTGTTTCTTCCTTGCCTTGCCTGACCCCCTGGAAATGGGAGACCGTATTATGTTATCACTCCTCACAGCTATGTTGGGAATGCTTCTCAAGGAAACCCTGGTGCTTGTTCCACTTTTCCCAAGGATTTTAACACATCGCCACTGCCCCCTCGCTGTCCATCTCTTCCTCAGTGGACTCCCCTCAGGGGCGCTACTGCTGCTCACGTTGGAGCTCAATGACTTCTTCTGTCATTAGCTCCTCCTCAGGGCCCTTACCGAGTGCCTCTGTTGAGGTCTTCTACCTCTGAGGCCAAAACAGTCACACAAACACCACACTAGCGCTTTTTGCAGCTTCCATCTGAAACTCAAGAGCTATTTTCTTCCAGTGCTCTTGCCATTCTTTCCCTGCATTTCTTTGTCACCTATGTAATTGCTCTGTACATCTCTGTCAAAACCTTCTTTACTGCACTGCACTGCGCTTGCTTTGTAGTTCCTTTGAATCCGCGCTGGATTACGTAGTGCTGTATAGTACGCTGTGTGCTAGGAAGTACATGCAAACAAGCCTCACCCAAGTGCGCAGGTCTGTTCGTGAGCGAGACCGTGATTGGAGGAAGCCATGGCTACGGGTCGGGTCTGGGAAAGTGGCCTATGCACGTTCGTCACCTGATGCAGGGCTCACAACAGGAACAACATTTTGCTGAGTGCTTTTTTTTTCTTTGTTTTATTTTTTGTAACAAGTTGTTTTTGTGAACAGAAATATGTGTAAACCTAGGCATTGCTCTACTAAAATTTAGGCTGACGGTCCTGAACTTTGTGTAACCAAAACCACGAACTTATTCTGTACGTGTTTCCTCCTTTAAAGCATGGTGGTTATTATCTAGGGCACACAGGCTTTGTAAAGACTGAAGAAGAACATAAGAAAATTGCTTGAAGGACCAGCCTGATAGCTAAGCACTTGCTTAGGCAGAGGGCAGTGGCTGGGGTTCGCCTCCCGGTATGCCGTGCCAACCCCGCCAGTGGGGTGTGTTGAGACAGCGATTGATATTGGACATGGTGGTGCATGCCTGTAAGACCACCACTTGGGAGATTGAAAACAGGATAATCTCTATGAGACCGATATACATAGTGAGATCCTGTAGGCCCTGTCTTAAATACAGAAGGAAAGAAAGAAAATTGCTTGAAAGAAATAGCCTAGGGGCATGCTGGGGAGATACCTCAATGGTGTAAGCGCCTGCCTGGCAAGAACAAAGAACCAGGTTCGACCCCCCAGTACAGTATGCTGCACTGGCCCAGAGCTCTGGGTGCACTGTTCCAGCCACCAAAACCAGGTGTGGTGAAGTTCACCTGTAATTCCAGTGCTGGGAGGCTGAGACAGGAGGATCACTGAGTCTGAGCTGTGTAGTGAGGCCCTATACCAAATAAATAATAAATCAATGATTTTGAAAAGAGAAGAAATAGCCTAGTAGTGACATTAGTACCTGTTTTTTTAAATTTTTTTTTGTGGAACCAGGGATTGAACTCAGGCCCTTGCACTTGCCAGGGAAACACTTGTTACACTGAGCTATCTACCTGTTTAAAAAACGAGTCTGGGGGCCGGGGAGATGGCTCAGTCGAAGAAGCACTTCCTGGCAAGCAAAAGAGCCTAAGTTCAATCCCCAGTTCCTCAAAAACAATGATTCTGTTATTCCCAGTAGAAATGAAGGAATGAAAAAATCTGTCAACAAAGATACCAAGCTGCACAGAGCAAACAGCAGCAAGCTGAAATATGAAAGCATGTTAGTGATGCTGTTTAAATTAAACTGACTGAATATGGCCTTTGATCTCTTCTGCTGTGAAACGATCTTGTGCTTTTATGATGCCATTAAAAGAGAATATATATATATATATATATATATATATATATATATATATATATATAGTCAAATCAGATCATTAAGAAGTCAGCTTGTAAACAACTTAAATTCTTTAAGAAGTCTGATTTTGAGTCCTAAAACCTCTGGTGCTTAATCCACAGGGAGGGACATAACCTTTCATTTAATGCCCCATTCAGTTGATAATAGAAAGTTTACTAATTGTACTTTTATATGCAGGGATGAGTCTCAAAAATTATTATGAATAGAGATATAGGAAGTCAGAGCTCTTTCTATAACAACTTTTATCACAGCTAAATTACTGTAGTACAGGGGAATAGCAATCACTCACCGAGATAAGGATTGAACAACAAAACAAAAATCGCTTTCTCTAGCCCAAGTGGGACTGTGCCTTTATCGTCCACTGTAAGTCTCTACACCAAGTTCCACTTATGTCATCATTAATTCTTTGTAGCATACAATCGGTACACACATATTGGTTCTTATGAGCATTAAGATCTGTCATTTCTTATTCCCATTTCATTTACTTCCCAAACTATAGTGCATGACTAAGTATCAATTTGAAGTTGATCTTATTCATTCTCAGGAGACAATATGAGATGGTTCAATAAGGATGTAGTTGGCTCCAATTATTTTTAGATAAATCTCTTTCAAAAGCGAAAGCCACAGTATATGGAGAATAGAAGTGATTAAAATTATCATGTCATGATACATGCTGAATTTAATTTAAACAACGCATCATTGCATGGGAAGACAGTTATTAGACATTTATGGAAATATTTAAAGAGCAACTTTCCTAATTCACACTGCTGAATTTACAGTTTTATAACAGGATTTACGGAAAAGAACTGAGAGACAGTAACTGACCACTAGAAACTGCTCAGCGTCAGCTGTCTGAATGAAGAATGGTGCTCCAATATAATTGGAAGACTTGTAGTAAGTAATTTAATGTACTGCAAAGAAATTTACTACTTCAAGCACAATGGTTTCAGCTGGACTGTACTTCAAATGCTCCTATCAGTCTAAATGAGAGAAATACAAATGTATCTGTACATTTACATGTGTCACATACTAAGTTCAGTAATTGAGATGATTATAAGATTTATGTTGAGAAGGCATTAATTAATGAATATTCCAGGGTATATTCCTAATATGAAGTAATCAGATAGTTAATTGATTTCTGTTGATCCATCTCCGTTTATCAATAACTGCTGCTGTAAGCTCATAAACTATACTGAAAATAGAATTAGTGCACATGCTGTTAAGGTATATGAATGCGCTTGTTTTACTGTGTGATATTTTTTAAAAAATAAAAAATAATGAAAGAATAGAATCAATACAGAATTTCACTGAACAAAATGATAGTAACTCAACAATGGTTTTTGTATTGCAAATTGTTGTCTTCAAATTAGTTGTTCAAATTACCAGAGAGAAGGCTGAAAAATTGGTTAAATAAAAAAGATTAAAAACAGGTAAAAATATTAGCATTAGCTGTATGATTTTTTTTTTGACAGAACCAGGTACTGAACTCAAACCCTTGCCTTTGCTAGTGAAGTGCTTATTCTTCTGAGTCATCTCTCCAGCCCCCGGGTGTATGATTTTTGAAATAATTTTATAAATACAAAGAGATAACAGTTTCTAGCATGTCTCACAACTCAACAACTGTCCATCTAAGTGTGTTTATTGGAGAAATTACTAGCAATGTACTGAAAGAGACATATTCAGAAATTTCTATTTCAAATTGCAGTTTGTAGATGGGAGAATGAATGACTTCATTACAGAATATTTGTATAATATAGTTATAAATAGGTTGTAAATTATGAATAGCAGTTTAAATTTATGAATTATCCTTTCAGACATTATCCAGAGAGCTGAATTTGAAAACTCTATTAAAAATGATACTTATAACTTTGATTTGAAGACAAATGTGTGAATATTTTGTTTGATCATGTAAATATATAAAGTATAAACAAGATATGAAAATTATGCACAGCAGGTTTACTGGAATAAATGTCTGAAGAAAGAGGATAAGGAGAGAAATCATGCAGTTAAGACTACTAACAATTCATAGTTTAATTTTTTTGTTTGTTTTTTTTTTGTATTTTAGGGAAGGGTCTACTAGATCAGACTCAGTGGTCCGCCTGTATATAGCCTTCCAAAGGCTGGGATTACAGGTGCGGGCCACCAGACCCAGTCTCCAATGCTGTCTCAGCACTCCCCTGGGGCGGGGCCGGTATGGCAGACCTGGGATCAAACCACGACCCCTGCGCCTGCTTGCAGGTGCTTTGATCTGCTGAGCCACTTGTAATTTATTTTTTTTAAATTAGACTTTTTGAGTAAAGAGATGAAAACATGTTAATCTTATTATCTCCTCTACTTTCCTTTAATATAAATATTATAAAATAATGAAAAGCAAAAGTAGGGAAGGGATCCTAGGCAAGTACCCATGTATATGTCTGCATCACTTTCTGCATGGTGGAGACAACGTGCTCGGGGCTCAAGAACTAGAGACGAGACGTTTACCTTGGCAGAGTTTCCGAAGATTTAGCTCACACATGCTGAACGCAAGGCGGCAGTGACTCGGGGAAAAGGCAGGCAGAGAGGGAAGCCGGTCAACCACGCCACGCAGGAAGCAGAGGAGACCGGCGGGGCAGGATCTGTCTCCGCAGTCCCTGTCAGGTAACTCCCTCCCGCGGGCCGCATACGAGCTCATATGAGCCGTCAGTGGCCTCATCCCGGGTGGGCACAGCGCCCTACCATGCAGGGCAGCATGCACGCCGCTGAGAAGTTTGAGGTCCGTGATGCTATCTACACCACATCATTTTAGCACAAATTCCTGCCAATAGTAAATTTGAAGCAGTGTGGGCACTGTGATTATATTTTATCTCCAAAACAAAACAAAATGAAACAAAAGCAAAACGAAAGGGCCAGCCGAGTAGCTCAGCGGATTAAAGCGCCTGCAAGCAGGCACAGGGGGTGGGGGTTCCATTCCTGGGCCTGCTGTTCTGGCCCTGCCCCCGAGGTAATGGGAGACTCTAATAGAAAAATCAGAGCTTAATGGGTGCTGGGGCTTGGATATGTGTTACAAAATCTTATATACATTCTAGGAAGAAAAAAAAGCAATGGTTTGACAGAGCTTCACTGCTATTCATAGGATGAGACTAAACTCATCATACAATCAAACCACCTGAAGGTCCATGAAGAATGAAACTTAGAGGCTGGGCGATAGCTCAATGGAATAAGTATTTGTCTGGCAAGTGCAAGGTCCTGAGTTGGATCACTGGTGCTAGCACACACAAACAAGAAATTTATTCTGTGATGGGATTGTGATTTTGCATCTGACATTAAGCATAATAGGCTAGAAAATTTTGTGAAGGGCAGGAAGGATAGAGGAGCAGCTTATTAATTCTACACCATAGTATTCATTATGAATGAAAGTCCTTTATTTTTCAGTTCATTTTCATTGTAATCAAAGTAGAGAAAGAATATTGGACTTTCTTACTGAAGTTGTGATGAGGAATATCTAATTGAGCACTTTTTGATGTCAATTGTATTCTCAATATTAATAATATAAATGACTCCAGTGATAAACAATTTCTGCTTCTCCACTGAGTACTGCATTTCTAACAGCTATCATCTAAGAATAGGCTACCAAAGAAATTAAGATCTCACAAAAAATATCTATAAAAAGGTTTTCATTTTTGTAACAAGAACATGCATATTATGATGTTGTTATTATGCTCATTAGAAATACTGCACTGAGATTACACCTTATATAATGAATTGGGATTTTTTTTCTTAGAGTTTCCATAATTCAATAGGATTTTCTTTCCTTTTCCATAGATAATACAGTTTGCTGAAACTATAGCTATGTTACAGCTATATTTGGTGGAATATAGCTCCTAATATTCAGACATAGAATTGTTGATTGCTGTTTTTTAATCATCAAAAAGAAATGTCTTTAGAGATTTATACAAAGCTCCTTTGATTGTCTTCTTTTATAACTAGCCCAGGGATAGAGATATAAGAATTTGGCTTGCTTTTTATCTTATTTTTTCTAATTCTCCTATAAGGTTTCAACAGAGAACCAAGAAAGAAAAAAATCTTAAAATCCATCTAGTTCAACCTCACCATCTGCTTTGTTTCTATCTTTCACTTGCATCCTCTGCTTAAAAGATTTGTGTATCTTTCTGACAATTCTCTTTAACAAGAGTAGCTTATGCAAACATACACTCAGAAAAATAAAACTCAAATTAGACTTCATATGAGTACATGTTTTATGGGATAGAGTTAAGAGAATTTAAGTATTAGTTGTAACAATGGAGCACATAAACAGAATCTCTTTGTCCCTTTTCTTGTCACTGTTCTGCTTACCAATAATGCTCTCTCCCCATATATGGACAGAAAAATGTGAAGCTCACGTAATTAAAATTTACAGAAGCCAGACTTTTAACTAAAAGCCCAAGATCCTCACATGCCCTATCATTTTCTTTGAAAGAGGAACCATGTCCTCCTTCAAAGTAATGGGAGAAGAAGGTCTTCATCTTGCATATTTTTCTGTCTTGTTTCTCTTTAGGTATTTTCTCAGCTGTCGGCTTCTCAGATAGTCCTGTTCTACACTTCCAGGCTAAAGTCTTAAATTCTCCTTACTAGCCCCCATGTATCCATCTCCACCATGTTTCTCTTTCACCTTGCCTGGTATTCAGGTACCCTTTCTCCCCAAAAAAGTTTTTCATGTGTTTTTTCATTGACTATCTGACTAGTCAGGAAAGGAACTGAAAGGCAAGCTGCTGAAGGTAGAGCTCTGTTTCTTCATGTACCACTCATCGCTGTAGAGATGTGAGCAGGTCCAATTACTGCACTCAGGATGTGAAAAGCTATGTGGAAAGGGTCTCCCCCCCAAGGAAGAGTGCAGAATCCTTCTTCTGCTACTGAAGGCCACATCCTTAATGTTGGTGCAATCAGTTGGAGCCTGACCAAGCCTCTGTGCATTCCAGAAATACACAGAATTTGAGAAGAGATATAGTGGTGAAGTGCAGAATAATATAATGTAAAATACAATTCACATTATATTTATGTAAGAACTCTAAAAGTCAATCAAAGGAAAATACATTGGGTACACTATGTAGATTACACCCCCAACACATACATCTATTTACAGTTATAAAATCTGAAATTCTCCTGACAGCAGCTGTGAATGTATGAACTAAACAGAGACATAAGTACCTTATCCTAGCAGCCCAATAAATACAATCTAAAGCAGCCAAAGGCACCTATTTGTGACACATTAACAGCTTTATCTTTCTAAGATTCTTTCTAGCTTTCTTCAGACTCCGGGGCTCAATAATTATGCTGGAAGTTACAGACATCTGTGGGAGGGAATGGCAAAGATTAGAAGCTAGAATCACCCACCCCTGTAACCCCCCACATGCCATGCTAGCTCCATCCTGGGGGGCACTGAGATGGAGATTGAGACTGGGTGTGGTGGTGCACATGTGTAGTCCCAGAATTTGGGAGGCTGAAAACAGGAGAATCACTACTGGTCTGATCTATGTGGTGAGACCCTGTAGACCCTATAGACCCTGTTCTAAATACATAAAACTAACTAACTAACTAACTAACTAACTAACTAACTAACTAAAGTAACTAGAAAACCTTGGTGCAACCCAGCTGATTTTGTTCTCTTTGTGATATTTGGTGATGTTTAAAAATTAAGTGATCTCCCACTGGTATCTGATGAGTGGAAATCAGGTTTGCCCCTCATCATTCTGTAATGTGCAGGGTATCTATTACAAGGAAATGCCAGATCCAAAATGTCAATACTCTTGAAGCTGAAACATATTTCTTAGAGAAAGCTCAGGTTGGAAGAGAGAAAATAATGAGACAGACTGATATAATGCATAGGATTTTGTGAAAGTTTGAGAACATCAAACTTACAAAAATAAATCTTCTATTTTAGTCTCAAAATCCAAAAGATGAATTAGATTTTCCTCTGGGAAAACTCTTTTCCTCCGTGTGGGCTTTGTACCTGAAAGTGAAATGTGTATAGTTCACCAATCCACCTAATATTCTTGGGGAATAAACTCTAACTTTTACATATTTCTATTTTGATCCTAGGATTACTAGGGGATGTGCGTATGACATTATGCACAAAGTCCTTGGCATACGAGATTTTACTTTCATATGTTGGAGAAAGACTAAGCTTTTTCAGGTTATATCAAAGAACATGGATGTGTGTATATGTTCATATCTGTAATTTATGAATGCGTTTAGTACATTTCTCTGATTTGCTCAATTAAATTGCATGCCCTTAATTGTTTTTATTCTTTATTTATATCATTGGGCACAAGAGAACATGTTAGAATTGTGTTAAATACCATGAAGTAGTGTGATATTCACAGAGCTCCTTTCTGCCTTATTTTTAAGGAAAAGTAGATGTGTCGAGATTCCAGGTTTATTAATCATAAAATAGTGGGACTTGGGCAGCCGGATTGATCTGACCTGGGTTCAGCAATGCCATCCGATTGGCCATCTCTGTGGTTCTCTCCTGTATGTGTCTTCTACCTCAGACTAAGTTTTTCCCTCTTCTTTCCTGCTTTCTTGAACGTATTTCTCAGTGTATTTCCACATCCATGTCAGTAATTCGGTAACTTACACTTCTTTTGCAGATGCTTGAGGGAAAGTGGACTAATGCCTAATGCAGAGTGTGAATAGGTGCAGAATCTTCATTCTAAATTTTAAGTCTTTGTCCCAGGCATACACCTTCTGTTCCAGTTCTCCAACATTTTTTAGTCATTTAAATCACTGCCATATTTTACATCCATAAGCCATAATATAGAAAAACTTGGAAAACAATTCTCGCAGAATCCAAAAATTATATTCCTACAATTAATCGTTAGACAATTCTCAAATGATTTTATTCCTATGCAAACATGCATCATAAAAATAGTAGAACTCTCTTTGATGGTCCAACTCATGTTAGTTTTCAGTTCCTTTTAGCTTCTTTAGAGAGAGCAAATCATATGAAATAACCTCAATTTATAAGAATTATTTCAGGTTACCCAATAGTTTCCACATATGCCAAGGATTTTGTGCATAACATAATGTACACATCCTAGCAATTCGAGGATAAACATAGAAATATTTAAAGATTAGGATCAGTATCACTTGCTTCTACTATTTACATAAATCAGTTTGTTTATAATCAGTAGTATTTTATGATTCCATAACTTTTCTGATTGATTATGATAATGAGTGTCAATATTAAAAATACTAAATCTGACTAGTGTTGGTGAATTCATAAATTTTTGGGATTTTTTTTCTATTTTAATTTACCTTTAATATTATTAACATTTTATTGAAAAAATACCAAAAAGTTGTTCAGCATATATCTTTTTATCAGACTCACTATTACAATTCTTGTGAATGGTTTCAGTAATCATACTTATAGGAAATAAATTAGTCACTTACTATATCTTAGAGAAATGAACAGGCCAATGTTTCTTTATTAAAAATGAAACTGGGAAAGAACCAGGGGTAAAAATGGCTTGAAAATGTTTTTACTATTAAGACAATTTACCTGTCATTATTGAGGAAAAATTAATGAAAACTAAAAATATAATCTTGATTAGAATTTCTGGGTACAGAGCTTTTTGGCTGAATGATACTAGCTAAAATAATTTAAGTCCTAATTCCTAGAACCTATGAATGTCATGTAACACAACAAAAAGAAATTAGTAGATGTGATTAAATCAGGGCTTTTGAGGTGAAGAGATTATCTGGGACTATCAGGCAGACCTGTGTAATCACAGAAGTCCTCAGAAAAGGCTATAAAAGAAGTCAGAAATAAGCCGGGTGCAAAGGCTCAGCCTGTAATCCAGGAATTCTGGGAGACTGAGACAAGGCCACTCTGGGCAATTTAGGGACTTACTGAGACCCCATCTCAAAGTAAAATATGAAGTCAGGGGCTGCGGATGCAGTTCATTGTGAAGGCTATCCCTAGTATCTGAAAAAATGAGGAAACAAAGATAACACTGTAACGATAATGAGCAATGTTGGAAGGATGTTCTTTAGAGCTGGAAAAAGAGATGCACCAAAAAAAAAAAAAAAAAAAAAAAAAAAAAAGGAAAAAGGACCAGCCAAACAGCTCACAGGATTGAAGTGCCTGCAAGCAGACGCAGGGACCAGGGGTTGAAACCTCAGGCCTGCGACCCTGGCCCCGCCCCAGGGGCGTGCTGAGGCAGTGATTGAGACTGGGTGCGGTAGCACTCACCTGTAACCCCAGCTCTTGGGAGGCTGTAAACAGGAGAACCGCTATGAGACTGATCTAGTAGTGAGACCCTGAACACCCTATACACCCTTCCCTAAAATACAAAAGAGAGAGAGAGAGAGAGAGAGAGAGAGAGAGAGAGATATGTACAACCAAAAACTCGAGGTGCCCACACATGGAAGCTGAAGAAGATGCACATTCTCTCCTTCCTGTGCAAGGAACCAGTCTTGTTGATGTGTTGGTGCAGGTCCAGTGAGATTGGTGCAGTTTCTGTCCTCTCGCACCATAAGAGAAAATGTTTGAAGCCACTGAGTTTTTAGAAATTTGCTTTGGTATCAAAGGCAAACAAATCCACAGAAGTCTCAAGAAAATAATACTTTTAGCAGATATGCCACTTGGCTAACTGAAAATGACTATAAAACCTCTGAATACATAAATGTGAAATAGGAAGAGAATGGACCGCTACGTATTTCAACTGGATAGACACAAACCCAACATTAAAAGTAAAAAGTCTAATTTGAAAACCAAACATAAAATGCAATGAAAAATCAAATTAGATGACTGAAAAATTTTAGTTTCAGTTGAATTTTAAGGCTTTATGAAGTAATTAACCAAGGTGGTTTCAATGTAGGTCAGGAAAATTTTAAAATAGCAAGATGATATTTTGGTACTATATCTCTGAATGACTAACCCTGCATGTTGTTTAAGAAAGTTTTGCTTTGATTTTGTCACATTGGGTGCTTCCATTGTCAGTTACTCAGAAAACAGCAGGCAAGATAATAAAGTGGGATGTTATCTGTGAACATTTTGCTTCAGCATTACACATTTAGACAGCAGTAAGTCCTGCTGCTGCTACATCCTGTATGTGTAAATATCTTTCAATTTCAATCCACACCAGGACTATGTGGCATGGAATGGGGTCCAGGCAGTTAGCTGTCAGGAATAGCAGCATTACATGCTGTGAAACAGTACATCCATGGAGCAGTTCTTTTTTTTTTTTTTTCTTTCGGTACTGGGTATTGAACCCAGGACCCTGCGCTTGCCAGGCAAGTGCTTATTCTACTGAGCTATCTCCCTGGCCCAGACAAAGCAGTTCTTAATAGTTATTCCTTACAATATGGATATTTAAGGTATGTTACTCAATACCTCAGTAACACTGTAAAGAATTGCTTTACTCAAAAAACATACAGCAACACACACAGAGAAAGAGACACACAGAAAGAAAGATGCACAGCCGTCCCCTGACAGAAAGAGTTTTCCCAAATCAATATTTTCAGTCTTTTAGTCTAAGATCAGGCAGAAAATTTATCAGCACTGACAATTTCAGATATGTGAACAACCAGGAAAGAAATCTTACTAGGTCTCAGAAGAACATGAGTGACAGAGTTCTGTTTTTTGAGTATGTTTGCTATTTACAAATCTAGATCTGGCCCCAATTATTCTGACAGAGAATAAATTTACTGACTCTTTGTCAGTCATCAAATATCCCCAGCCTGGTAATCACTAGAAGTCCTGACTATTTTTTTTTCCAGCTGCTTTTCATAAAGTCAGTATGATCTGTTTTAAAACACTTTTAATCATGTTGCACAAGTTAATTATGCAACTGTACTAAAAGCAGCCTGAAGGGGATTATGGGTTAAAGTGCCTGCTTGGGCAAGCTCAGTCAGGCGCAAGTGACAGTGGTTCAATTCCCAGCTCCACAAGCCACATGAGACTACCCTCCCCCAACCCCTTAACACAGCCTGAACTAGTCAAAATAAAAAAAAAAATTCCTTCCAAAAGAGGCTTAAAATGCTTTATGACCTAGTTAAACTTTTATTGGAAAGAAAACAACTGTTCTTTCTGAGAAGTGAGTAGGTTCCAGATAAACATGAAATTTCACTTTTAAATAATTAACTGCATCTCTTATTCTCACCCAAGAATGTTTTAATGGGCCAAGCATTTGTTTTCAATGCAAGTATCCCTTGTGTTTAATAATGACGAAGATAGCGCATCAATGACATCTTCCACAAATGAGCTCAATTTTCAGATTACACAAACTGACCCAGGGGAGCACATGATCCTAATCCCAGGTATTATAACATATAATCCAGAAGGCACCTGTGAGAAATGTGGGAGAAATTATAAAGTCACCTAGAATCACCTACAAAGAGAGGGAAATAGTCATGAAATTTAATATTTGCAGCTTATGGGGCATAGCAGCAATTTTGTCACAGAGGCCAATTTTTGTGGGTATAAATTATTACATTTATTTACAATATTTCTATTGCTTATTATTTATATTAATTTTTTGATTTTTCATAATATTGATCAATGAGTACTTAATAGGAAAAAAGATAAAAAAGTTTTAAATTTTAAATATTTTTGTTTATAAAAAGGATGACAATTTTACACATTGTCTGTTTTTTGTGTATAAAGTCTGAAAAACTACCAACAAAAATAAATTCTCATATGGAATACAATGAAATATCAATACAGCTTTACAAAATAATCAATTATCACATACATGCATATGAGTAAGGATTTGGTGGCTGAGTTTGTTTATACAAAGGCATACATTTCTATGTTGCATTTTGAAAACTTTTGGAGACTACACTGGCCAATGCTACAGTGCCTAAGAAAACCTGAAAGCCATTTATCATTAGCCATGATTCAGATCATGTGTAAACTGCTTGAGAACTACTCAGGAGCCTCTCAAACCACAAGAGGCTAGCAGCCAGCTTCTCAGTTCTTTTTCTTTCTAGGAAGGTGGTTTCATCATATAATCCTAGGCAATTTTGAAGAAAAGCAAAGCATCTCAGTGTCATCTTATTTTATAAATCTTGAGCCCACACCCATTGCTTTTCCAGTCTTTTACATTCTTGCAATTACCAGTGGAAAGCCCTGATAAGAATATTAGATCTATGAGCACTTTCAGTTCAGCCAGTGAGGAGTTATAATATATACATTTTTGAATATGGCTTTTGGTGCATACAGAAAGTTGTATTTATATTTCAGCATGTGTGTATTTCACAACACCTTGTATCATTATGTCTCCTACAATTTCCATGCCAAGATCTTCATTATATTTATGGATCTAGTTCTAACATTGGATCTTTCCATTTGGTGCATGATCATTTTGCACCATTTCTGCTAGCCAAATATGTAGTCACATTGCTGTTTTCTTCATCATCTGAATTAAGTAGGCCTGCATTTCCTGTCTAGATATTGGTTGATTCTTGCTGCATTCAACTGTACCAGTAACTATGACTTACATCTCCAATATTAAAGTCATTATCATTATTTTTTTGTGTGTGTGGAACTGGGGATTGAATTCAGGCCCATACTCTTGCCAGGCAAGTGCTTATTCTACTGAGCCATCTTTCCTGCCCTCATTATTCTTATTATTGCATGAATGATATGATGATGCAGTTATTACTCCCTCCAATAATTGCAGACCTGGTTTATCATGTTCCGTTATAATGAAATGGGCTACTTCAAATAGCAAAACAAAAAAAAAAAGAAAAGGAAAAGAAATAATAGATTTTAAAAAGACAAATTCTGGGCCCATCAAATAGCTCAGTGGATTAAAGCAACTACAAGCAGGTTCAGGAGCCAGAGGTTCCATCCCTGGCCCTGCAGTGCTGGCCCCGCCCCCAGGGTGCACTGAGACAGGGATTGACTCCTGTAGCATTATAAGCAGAGCTTTATGAATGATTCTGTTCAGAGCTCAAAATACCAGAACACTGATAGGAAAGTTGACAATAAAGGCCATATTCATGAGATTTCACTTGGAAATGAGGACTGTGTAGGAAATTGGACTAGAAGCTATGCGGGTCTCACACTGGTAAAAAGTTTGTCTTTCGCTTTTCATCATTTTGTTTAGATCTAAAGTAACTCCCTCAGCCTGCCAGATAACTCAGCGAATTAAATACCTGCTTAGGCAGATGCTGGAGTCAGGGTTCAATACCCAATCTCCCATGCCAGCCCAGCCTCTGAGACAGTGATTGAGATAGGGCGCAGTGGTACACACCTGTAATCCTAGGGCTTGGGAGGCTGAAAAACAGGAAGAATCACTATGAGTTTGATCTGAGGTCTTATAGACCCTGTAGACCTTGTATTAAATACACTAGAAAATAAATAAAATAAAATAACCCTCAAAGACTCATGTATTCATAAATAGTGCTTCTGGAAAGAGCAGCGATTGTGGGTTTCTATAGCAATCACTGATCAATACATTGATGACTTTATGTCAAGAGGTGGGATGAGGTGCTGAGGTCTGTCACTGAGGTAATGCTCTTGCTGGGTGCATTTTTATTACCAGCTCTTTCTGTTTTCTCTTCTTGCTGTCTCTGTGGCTCTTCTGTTGTACTTTACCCTCATGCCATTGCTGCTGGTCACGTGTGGGCTGAAAACTCTGAAACTGTAACTACAAAACTGCAATATTAACCTGTCTTACTTTCAATTTTGAGTTTGGTACTTTATTTCAGTAACTGCAAAGTAACTAATGTAGCTATATTTGAAAGAAATTTAGAAATAAACATGAAGTATTTTCATTATCCTTAGAGGCTGAGCTTTTTTTTTTTTTTTTGCTGTTATAAAAATAACAGTGGCATCATTTTCCAAAGATTATGCATTTCTTGAAGAGTTTAATCTATGTAATGTAGAGCAATAATGGATGTTTAAGACTGATATTATAGGGGAAGGAGGTATACCTTAGTGACATGAGCACCTGCCTGGCAAGTACAAGGTCCTGAGTTTAAATTAGTTCAAAGAGAAAAGAAAAATACTACCTAAAAGACTAATACTATATTTAATATATAGAAACAATCCAGTAAAGCAAGCATTAAGTCTCAAAGTGCTGGGACTGCCCCCCTTCTCCCACAGCTGCACTGCAGGACATTGTAACCCTCAATTATGGCCTATTTCGTGGGTTGGTAGCTTTTCTTACATGTTTCACTTTCTGTGCTTCTCAAACGTTGAAAAATCCTCTCTATACTTTTAACTTTACACTCACAGATTTTTAAATTGCCTTGCCAGGGGCACTTCATAGGACTCCAATCCTTCTGAAATCTTGGTGAAAGCCTTCCTGACTCCATAGCTCTTATAGTCTGCCTGCATCTAAAAACCAGCACCACAAGGATGAGGCCTAGTTCTGCTGCCACCTAGAGCAGTTACCAGACAACCTTCTCTCTTGACTTTATGAGTTAAAGTTCTGAATTTCAGAGTGCTCTGTTCCCAATCCCAGTGAAAATTTTTGCCTAGGGCCCTGCCTTTCTAAATATAGTTTATTCTATTTCCATTTTCCACATAAAGTATTCCACCTTTACCATTTTGTGATTGCCAAGAATAGAGTCCTATTAGTTCACCTGACACCCTCAGGCCATCATTTGTATTTACAAATTCCAAAGTAATATGATTTTTAATGCAAAAGTTACTTTTCAGTGACCAAAATTCTTCTCTTTCATTTGTCTTGTGCCAAAGTTTTACCAGACCTTTTTCTCTGACCAAATTCAAAACTTTTAAAAACATTCTAAGGATCAATGTCCTCTTGATCTTCAAATTACAATTGACTAAAATCATCTTTCAAAATTAATGGAGAAATAAGATATTTCCATAACAAAGGATAATTAAGGAATTCATAACCACTGAAATAACCTATGAAGAATGTTGAAAATTATTCTAGACTGAGGTAAAATGACCCCAATTCGAAGAGGAAGAGCAGAAAGAAACAACCAGGCATGGAAGGCAATTATCAGAGGCAGAAACAGAACAAATAGGAGGTTAGTATCATGACAAAGATAAGTCAATATGTATCTGTTACAGGCATCAGTATAAATGGCTTTAATTCACCAACCAAAGGAAACAGAATGGATCAAGAAAGAAGACTGAGCAATATGCTGTATACAAGAAACAAAGTTAACTCCTTAGAAATTCAAAGACTGAAAGTCAAAGGAGGGAAACAATCTTCCATACAATAGGAATTCAGACAAAATGTGAAGTAGATATTCTATTTGCTGTGTAAACCATTAAACACATAGACCAAATGCTGCTATGTAGTTCAGGCTGATCTTTGAGCCCACTTTGTATTCAAGAACGATCTCAAAGTCACAGCTATACTCCTGGCTCACCCCCTGAGTGCTGGGATTACAGGCAAGTGACACCATGGTGACTAACACATGGAAATTAAAACCTCCTGAAGAACCAAAGGATCACAGATGAAATTAAGGAAGAACTTAAACATTATCTGCAATTGTGAGAATACAGATAATACATATCAGAATTGACGAGATGTGATGAAAGCAGTCTGAGAGGAAAATTTATAGCAGTAAATTCCAACATCAGGAAAACAGAACATGGACTGGGGATATAGTTCAGCCGTATAGGCATCTGATTGGCATGTGCAAGGTCCTAAGTTTAATCCCCAGTACCACAGGGGGAAAAATGCAAAATCAAAACAGGCACAAATGAAGAACCTACGTTGTACATCAAGATTCTAGAAAAAGAAGACCAAGAATATCCCAAGACCTATAAAGTGGAGAAAATTATAAAGGTCCAAGCAGAAATTAACACAGTGGAGTCTAAGAAAACAACACAATGAATAAATGAAGAGTTTGTTCTTTGAAAGAATGAATAAAATTGATAAACTTTTAGCTAACATTTTCCAAAAGAAGTAAAGAAAACTCTAGTTCATGTTTGAGATATGAAAACAGTGAAATCACTACAGTTCCAGTGGAAACTCAAAATCAGCAGTGCCTACTTTGAAAATCTTAACTCTCCTAGGATGGAAATCACAGAAGAAATATACACATTGCTAGACACTATGACCTATCAAAGTTGAATTATGAAGACTAAAAAATGAATAAACCAATATCAGTAAATAAATTAAAATAAAATAAAACATTACCAAAAAGAAAAGACCATATCCTGACAGATTCACTGCTGAATTCTACAGGACATTTGGAGAGTATTTAACTACAGTGCTGCCAAACTCTTTAATGAAAGTGAAAGAGAGGCACTACTCCCTAGCTGTTTCCAAGAAAGTATTGCCCTGATATCAAACCAGAAAAAGAGGAAAAATAGAATTACAGTACAATCTCCCTAACGAACGTATGCAAAAAATCTTCAATAAGCTTCTAGCCAACAGTTTGCAGAAAGTCAAGAAGATTATACACCAAGTTGTAGGTAGGCCCATATATGCAAGTCAACATGTGTAATGCATAACATCAACAGAGGACAAACATCACATAATTGTTTCAATAGATGCTGAAAGAGATTTTAACAAGCTCAAGCACTCATTGACAGTAAAACCCCTACAGAAAATCATAACAGATGATCTTTACCTCAGTCTGGTTAAAAAAAACCATCAATGACAAACCAATAGCCAACATCATATGACATGGTCCATAAGGGAACATTATCATTTTAAATTTGTAAAAAATACAGGGATGTCCACTATGATTACTTCTATTTGGTATAGTTCTGGAAACATTAACTAGACCAATTAGACAAGAGAAAAAATTTAAACAATAACAATACAAAAGGAAGAAGTTCCACAGATAACAAGGTACACTACACAGAAGAGCCCCAAAACACCTTTAAGTTTAATAACGAAGCTTAATAACATAACAATACAAAGCCAATATTCAAAAATCAATAGAATTCCTATATACAAAAAATAAACTCAATGAAAGAGATATTAGAGAAATCACATCCTTCACAATAGCATTAAAAAATGAAATACTTCAGAATCAATCTAACAAAGGGAGTAGAAATCAATAGACTAAAAATTACAGTACAAAATGATATCCTTTGCTCAAGGACAGTAAGAACTCAGATAAGAGAAAATGGCTGTACTCCCAAAATAATTATACAGGTTAATGTCTTCCTAATCAAAATAACACCAATAAACCTCAAAAAAGTTAGAGAAAGCAACTCTGAAATTCCTTTGGAAACAGAACAAACTAAAAGTAATTATGGACATAAAAGGCAAGGCAAGAGGAAGAGAAGGAGGAGGAGGATGAGAAGGAAAAGAAAGAAGAAAAAAAAACAGACCTGAGGCTATCAATGGAAGAGACAAGAATATGTACATATGACTACAAACATCATAAGCCACACTATCTTTGATAAAAGGGCCAAACATGTTCACTTAAAGAAAGATAGTATTTTTAATAAGTGGTGCTGAAAAACCTGGCACTTTATATGCTGAAGACTAAAATTAGACATATGTCTATCACTGGACATTAAAGTGAGGTCAAATGAACTTTAAAAATTATAAATATCAAGACAGAAATACTAAATCATGAAGAAGAAAAGCACACAGAAATCCTAAAGACATGGTTGTAGGCAAAAACTTTTTGAACAAAACCCAACCTTCACATTGAAATATTTTGAAGAATCAATAACTGGGATCCTGGGTTTAAAAATATTTTGCATATCAAAATAATTACCAACAGACTTTAAAAAATCCCACAAAGTGGAAAAAAAATAGCCAACTGTCTTCAGAAAGGGACTTCAATCTAGAACTTATAAAAAATACCTGAAAAAGTCAGGCCCTTTAAAATAAAAAAATGCAATACAAAAATGTACATCTGAAATGAATACACACTGCTAACATGAAACATAAATGACAAAAATGTATAAAAAAGTTTGAGTACTATTGGTCATTCTAGAAATACAACAATAGGTATTCCATCTCAGAAAAAATGACTTTCATCAAGAAGTAAACAAATAAATAAAATGGAGGAAGAGTTGAGGTAAAAAAAGAAATCCTGTATTGTTGCTGGAAGTGTAGACTGCTACAACTATCATGGAACTTTCTGTGGATATACCTCATATAATTAAGGTTAAAGGTCCCATTTAATCCAGTTATTCTACTTCTGGATATTTTTCCAGAAGTATTACAAACATCACATCACAGCAATATATGTGCATCCATATTCATAGCATGATAATTTGTAGTAGCTCTGTATTGGAAACAGCCAAAATGCTCATCAACCAGTGAATATAAAAAGATGTGATTTTTATACAATGGGGTACTATTCTGCTATAAATAAGGATAAGCTTGAGACTTTTCCAGGTGAACAGTTGCAACTAGAGAACATACTCATACATGAAATAAATCAGTTTTGCACATGCAAACATCATATTGTCTCTCCAAGGTAAGAAGAGAAAGACTAAATGAGACCTAAAAGGTACAATGGGTATTGTGGAATGGGGACAGGAGAATAGAAGGAAGAGAAAAGGAAATGTATATTACATTTCATATAGTTATAATAATAATTTATATTATTTCATTGAAAAGATAGGTTTGAACTTATATTTTTGATCAACTTTTCATTCCTATATCTTGTAATATGTGTACTGACCTTGCAGATAAAAATATATAATTTATTAACCATTGTACATTATTAACCATTGTACTATCTTGTTTTAAATTTTGATTTTTGAATTTAAAATATGCAAATAGAATTATACACATGAGACAATGGAATGTTTGTTTAGGTATTTATGCACATACATTTAGCAATATATTTGTATTTTTAAAAATAAAAGTACACATTCACAGAGAAAGGCAGAGACAGAGACAGAGAGACAATCTGTGAGAGAGAGAGCAAGAGAGAGAAAGAGAGGGAGGGAGAAAGAGAAGGAAAGGTAGAGAGAGAAGGAGGGGGGAGGGAAAAGGAGAAGAGAGACAGAGACACTGTGAGAGAGACAGACAGAGACAGAGAGAATTATTTCTTCTTTTCTCAAGAGAAGAAATTGTGAATAGAATTTGAAACCATAAGGGTCACTGAGGGAGTAAAACTTCATTCATCATAGCCTCAGTTTTCCTATTCATGTACATTAGAAATCAGGAGGGCCACAGAGATAGCTCAGTGGAATAACTGCTTCCCTGGCAAGCACAAGAGCCTGAGTTCAACCCCCGGTTCCACCAAAATAAAAAACAAAAAGAAATGAAATTAAAATATGGAACTTAGTACAAAATTGTAAGTCATGTTCGCAGATTAATCACCCTCATACATTTTGCGTCATTCCAATCAATCTTATATTAATATGTGCTGTGAATATGAGCATCCAAATTTTTATTTGAATCTTCCACTCAATTCTCTCTTAATATCTTTCTTCATTGGTTAACATAGACAAAGGCATGATAGTGTATATACTTGTGTCTATAAAAGATTCCATAGGTTGTACTATATTTTTATAAATTATTTATTATTAAACACTGTTAAGTTTTTAATCCATTAAAATTTCAGTAATGGCAAGTAAATTTACATTTTTATGAAGTTTGAATTTTTTTCTTTTAAATTTTAGTGTTACTTTCTTCATTAGAACATTCCGTGAATTCAGTAGTGTAGAAATATCCTATATGATGGAATACTTTTTACATCTTTAACAAGCCTGTGTAGAGATTTAGCACTTCAAACTCAGATGCTTCTTCTGCTAGAAAGACTTGCCTTCTATTTCATTATGAGTTTATTTATTATTATTATTATTACAATTATCCTAATTATCATTACCTGTATCTGTTTTTTCTTTCTGGAATTTTTTATTGTGCAGCTGTCAAAAATTCTCTTTAATTCTCCCAAATCATCTCTCTTCTTTCTTCTGTAATTTTCATAGTCTCTCCCCTCTTGAGTGTGGATAACGTCTTTTGATGTGTTCCACTACCTCAGCAATTAAATCTATTCCACTATGGTTGCTTGCAGAACATTGTTTAAGTTAGAATCCTGCACTTAATAAGGCTTTCTTTTTCTTGGGTGTTTCATTTTTTAATAAAACTTGATTCAAAACAAAGCTGAATGCATGTTTTTGTTCCACACGAATTGGTTTGAAATTATTTTATCTCAAAATGATGCCTTTGTGTGATTAATATGTATTGTCCTAAACTTCAAAGTGCATTGTTTTGCTCATTGGAAGTTTTCTGTCTCTAATAATGAATCCAGAGGTGAGCTCCCACTAAGCAATATAATTACAAAATAAATTATATTTACACTTTTTGTAAACACCAGAAATCTATAACTTTTGATAACAAAAAGGAATAATTATGCAATTTTTGTTAATGGGTCCCTTAACAGAGTACCACGTCAGATCTACTTCCTTCATTAGTAAAACCAAGCTCCTAGGATATGGCACTGTGGAATCCCCAATGACTAATATATGTGATCATTTTGTCATACCACGTGTACAACAATTCCATTAGTGAAAACACTCCAGTGGCTCTCACTACATTTTCTATTAGTTCCAAAGAGTTCTACACAACAAGCCTGGTGATTGTCTCTATAATTCCATTTTCTCTGACTTCACTGACCAGCTACTTCATTATTGTTCATTTTAATTAAAGAACAGATTATGATTAAGGAACACAGTTTCGGCAACACTAGATCATTCCTTGTTCCCTGTTCATATTGAGTTCTTTCACCGGGCTGTCCTCCCACACGCTGTCACTCCCAGAATTCATTTCTCTTTTCACATAGTGAGTCAATAATTCTCTCAGTCGGAATGAATTCTCCCGCCGGGTTTTGTGGATATGTGAGCGACTCCCCACTTTCTATTCCACTGTACGTAGTGTTACCATTCTATGTAACACTGAATGAAATTTGTATCAACAGTAAAGTAGAGGAGCGAGAATGGAAATACAAGTATGTAGGGTGAAGATTTATGCCTGTGATAACTGAAGTTTTCTAGGCCAACGAATGACAACAAACCTGCAAATCACAGTCGCAGCACCTCATTTGAAGCATATAGTGTATTGTACCTCATTGCTCAGTACGTTATTTAACAGTTAAATGAGATGGGTAATGATTTGAACAGTGGTGAAAATGCATGATCATACATACTCAGGAGAGAGTGAGAGACATAAAAAATAATAAAGTAAGCTTTTTTAGCTTCAATAACTTACTATAAAAGTGAAACAATAAAGCCCTTTTTGTATACAGTTTTAAAAGGGGTAAATTCTAAAGTACCAGTAATACAACCACTTAAGTGTCACCCAAAGATTTTTAGTTTATTTAAAAAATTTTAAATGCTTAATAAATCATGAAAAGAAGGATTGCTAGAAGAATTCATTATCTCAATGAAGAAACGTAGTTTTGAAGATGGAAAAATCAACATCTACAATTGCATTAAAGTCCTCTATACTCAGTTCTGCTTATCTTTCCTTTAAAAACGGAAGTAAAGAAAACCTTCAGGCAAACAATATACTTGGGGCACATTGTATGATAAATCAGCTAGTTAAAGTTATGAAGTTATAAATATGTGTGTCATGCCAATTCAATAAAAACCAAAAAACTTTCTGCCTTGTGGTGTAATATAAACTGACATATGTGCATGCAATAAATTGCTTTTCCTTTTATGAACAATTTTGTTGATTCTTTGACTTCATTTTCTGTCATTGCAAAATTACTTCAACTTAGTTTCACCGTTTGCTTATCAAATTATGCCTCACTTCATGTTCTTGAGGTTCAAAGTCAGTTCAAGTTTAATTTCTAATATGTGGGAGTTAATTAGTTCACTGCCAGCAGTGAAGTGGTTGCCCACTTCTAAATGCATGTCTGCAATATCCTTGCCCCTAGCACGCTACTCCTTTCCAAAGAAATAGGGTGAATGCAGAATTTTATCACTTCCAGTTTTCAAGTTGTAAACATAAACCTGTTCATCACATACACAAGAGCAAAAAAATTAAAATAAACAGAATATAAGACTGCACACAACATTGTGTACTATCTATTTTATAAGCAATGTAATAAGCATCAATTGTTTATCAAAACTAATGTAATTTTTATTTCCATACAGAAATATAAATCATATTATATACGATGAGTGTCAAATGAATACATTTGATATATATTTGAAAACTGAAATAATTCCCAAAAGATAAATCTATTTGAAGCTCTAAGCTGAAGAAACCATTTGCCATGTGGTTTAGGGTGATAACCCCCTTCCAAACACAAACACACACACACACACACACACACACACACACACACACACACACCATGATTTAGAATCTCAAAACATAGGAAAAGTCATTTCTCGGTCCCATGTGTTCTGCAACCCACACTTCTTCCTGCTTTCAGAGTAATAATTCTAGTGATTAATCCATTTATGCCACTCAGCCATCCTGATTTGCTTAGGGCAACTCTCTGGATGCAGAACTTTAAGTGCTAACAAGAAAGAAAATTCCAGGCTAATGCAGTGGAATTTGTCATCCTAAATCACTAGCACAATAAATCCTTTTATAAAGTAATTTTTTCTACTTTGGAGGTAAAGTTCAACTTCATGGATTCTGAAATACATTCCCAGAGCACAGAATATTGTCTTGTATACATCTGTTATGTAAATGTTATTTGTTGGAGGAATTAAATGGGAAATAGTATTAAAAACAAACAAACATTAATTTAATTCACTAATTCTAGGTATTAATTTGAGAGAATTAAAACCAAATTAAATGAGAATTTCTCTGTTAAGCATTTTTTACCCATATGTGTCCAGCAAAATATATGGAGAAAAATTAATATTCTGACATTATCTAAGATAACTGTAGTATGAAAGATATTGACAGAAAAGACTTGTACTTTTGAAAATTAATTGGAATATAAAAGAGGCTACTTAATGAAAATAATTCACTAAAAATAACTCTTTCATCATAAAAATGACTGTAAATCATTAAAATGTGTTTTGTTACAGTTTATAAGAACAAAGAAAATAGTATTTTAATAAGTGATGACTACTAGTTTGTCATTTACATGATTCTGAATGTTATTTTGATGTTATTTTAATTAAATAACACACTTTTCAACGTTTATACTCAAGAAGAAAGATTAATTTACTGAAAGTCCATCTTACATGAATTATGTACTTCTATGAAGAGAAGACTGAATTTATGATCAACATTAATGATAAAAATTTTCCATGGAAATATTAATTAATAATCATCAATCCTTTATCAATATTCTTTGCCATTGTACAATTTTTCTTTGGGGATATCTTCTGGAAATACAAAGATTTTTCTCAATAAATTTTATCAAGCAAAGAACAGCGAATCAATAAAATGTTTTCAGATTTCCTATTCTCCTTTTAGCTGGCAAGACAGCTCATAGGTATTCAAAACTTTGGTTTGTGTACTGCTAAGTCTCCTATTCAGCTATCGCCCACAGCTTCATCCCCTTACAGGTGAATCAAGGGTGCACGGTAGCCACATCAGTGCACCGATGACGGTTTCACCGAGTTCTAGCTATGGGTAAAGGAAGGCACATCTTTCTATGGGCAGCATCAACCGATAGACTTGGAGCCTTAATGAAATACAGGCGAAAGGGAGGCTGCCTCCGCCACTTCGCTGCCTCCTGCCTGCCATGCCATGGACTTTTTCTCCTCTACCACGCAGCTTGCCTTGGTGCCTGGAAAAGATGAACTGAAATCTCTACAAACTGTGAGTTAAATAAACATTTCCTCCCTTAATTTACGGTCGTTGAGTATTTTGTCCCAGAAATGAGAAAGGAAGGAGGACATTTACTTAAAAGCCTATTATCCCATCTCACTCTTACACTGTAGCTCACTTTAAGGATTATATTGTTCATCTCTTTTCTTGTTGATGGTGCAAAATGTGTAGGTGTGTGGGAGATGTCAGAAAAACATGCAAATTATAAGTGGGGGGTCAGATTCAGATGGGGATGAATTTCTCCATGCTGCCTTCAAATTTTTGAAATGAGGGGTAAATATTTTGGTGCTATGATAATTCCCAAACACTCCCCCAAAACATTCAGACTTCATCTAAATTCATAATACTCTCCTTCAAGATAGAAGGGTCAAATAACAGTTGAACTATCACTCTCTGTGATACATAATTTATTTATTTAGATGAATTTGTCCAATGTGGCTTAAAATAAAACTTGAGAGAGTCTTTCAATAAAAAAAGACACTCCATGATACATTGTTCCATAGTACATTTTAAATATAGTCCTATTGAAGGAAAAGTAATTTCTCTTAATTTGTATGTGCCTGAAGGCTAATGAATAACCATTGCTTATTTTTTTAAAAAGAAACTATTTTCTCAGTTCTTTTAAATGAAAATAAAAAAGTCTAAAGACTCAACATCATTTGTTTGAGCAAATTGTTGTTTTTGTGGAACTCATTTCACTAAAGTGGTCTCTTTTCAATTGCAATTAATTTCCAGTGGAATAAAACTCTTCTCTGACAATATCTTCAGTTCCATGGTATGCGTAAGTAATGCTCTTAGGTGATGATTTCACCACGTTTTCCATGCTACATTTTCATAAGCAGGAAGGATTTCTCACATCTCTGTGAGCAGGGATCCATCTTTCTTCTCTGTTTGCTCAGTCTATCAGCAGTTGGTGCCTGCTCCTGACTGGCCCTTCTGCCTCAAGCTGGCCCCTAATTATCTAGTCTTACATCTGAGTGGCTCCTTAGTCCCTGTATTATAAGATACAGATGAGAATTACATAGATTTGGTCCAGCTCACTATAATCCTCTTAGTTTAAAAAGTTAGCAACCACAAAATGAAACCCTCTCAGAGAATGATTTACTCTCTGTAGAATCCTGTCAATATAAACAATATCTTCCTCTTCCAGGCTTACATATACAATGACGGATTTGGAATTTTATATTATATTATATAGAATTTCCTTAATTTTTGTATTTATTTATTTATTTGTTTGTTTGTTTGTTTTTGGCAGAACCGGGGATTGAACTCAGACCCTTGCACTTGCCAAAGAAGCACTTATTCTACTGAGCTGTCTCCCCGGCCCCATAATTTTTGTATTTAATAGACTTTCCTTGCTTATATTTCCCATTGTAAGGAAGATTTCAAAACCTATCGAAGTATTTTTCCTTAATATGGACAGTTTAAATCCATTAGCACAGTTTGAAATTGAATATTTAATATAAAAGAATAAGCAAAAACTTTTGATCATATTGAGACTTTGAAATGTATCACATAATTTGCTTTGCACATTATCCATTTTATTTAATGGAATGATAATATTTTGCATGGTTTTCCATCTTCAGTGTGGTTCTAATGAGTTATGTCATCATTAAAATAATACAAAGACTTATACTTTAGTAATCATCCTTTGTCATGATGTAAAGAAATTTTGACTAAATCTGGGTCAACTAGACTGACGTGAAACGATTAGTAGGAGTTGCATTTAAGAAACTTTCAATGGTAATGACTCCATTTGATATTTATTTATTTATTTATTTGGTACAGGGCCCTGCTATGCAGCTTGAACTCATCCTGTTTCTCCTGTTTTCAGCCTCCCCAGTGCTGAGACGATAAGCACGTATCACCATATCAAGTGTCAGAGGCTGGCTGAATGCACCATGGGGCAGCGCTGGTGGGGCTTGTGGTGCAGGGGATTGAACCCCAGTCCCTTTGCTTGCTTAATCAGGCACTTAGTCACCTGCGCTAACTTACCAGCCCTGATACACATTTTAGATGAGCTTTCTCCTGCTAAATTCAGGAGGGATTTTGTGTTTGGAATTTTGTAGGCATATAAAAGTCTACAGGATATGCTTTGCACAGAATCCATAAGCCTAGTCTGTGTTCAGGTCTTATATTGCTAATAGGTTCATGTCATTTTAAGTTCTAAGTAAAGTGATGTTTACTAAAACTCAGTGATGGGCTCAATTTAGACTTAAAAATGGTTTACATTTAATTGGCATAATACTGTATATACATCTATTCATATCTATCTTTCTCTATGTATATAAGTGAGCATGTGTGTATACACATTATATGTACATTTATATCTATGTCCCTATCTATGATTTCTGTCTATGAGGATGCAGGAAATTTTCAGAGATCTATTGTATTATCAGAAAATAGATCCTGATTACCTTAAAATATTTTCAACTGATAAAAGTTAAATAATTTGAATAATATCTTAACATTTCATTGTGTTAATATTATTGTCACAAGTATTATAAAAGATGTTTCAATTTGTAATCTATTTTTTTATTCTTTTTGTATAGAGGAAAGCATATTATAGGCCAGGAGACAGAAAAGAAAGAAATATTGTACTTTGCAATCAGTTCAAATTAAAAGAATATCATAGAGAAATTTTTAACACTAATATAAAAAAAGCCATGTAAAAATACAATAAGCAAATAGACGTATAAATATTGTGATTCCACATTTTATTCAACCTTAGTAGAAATTAATTTTACATATATACATGGACAAATATAGCATAAATATATTCTGTACATTATACTTAAACATATTTATATCAACTGGCAAGATAGCTCAGTGTACTAAGCATCTGCTTAGGCAAGTGCAGGGATGGAGGTTTGCTCCCCCCACACCCCACAGCACATTGGTCCCGCCCCTCTGTGCTCTAAGCCAGCTGCCAAGACCAGGTGTGGCGGTGCACATCTGTAATCCCAGAGCTAGAAAGGCTGAAAACCACTATGAATCTCAGCTGGGTGATGAGAATATATGTATTATATTCTCTCTCTATATATATATTCTCTCTCTATATATATATATTCTTTATATATTCTCTCTCTATATATATATATATATATATTCTTTATATATGTGTGTATATTTTATATGTGTTCATTTTATCACTTCTTTTCTAACATGTAAGCACTCCAGAATACACAAATACAGCATGTTGCTTTATGAAAAATATTTACTTAAACTGTCAACATCTTTCACACTGTGGATTTGCCTATCATGGCATTTGCCAAATTGAAGTCCATTTTGCATTTAAATATTTTTGTCAGTTGAGATTAATATGTGGTTAATTTATTAAAAATAAATCTTCCCCATTCACTTAAAAATTTACTAATTAAGGCATCATTTTCTGATTGTGCAAATGATTTCTATACTGCTCAACACAATGCTGAAGAGAACACATAATTACCTTATAATCTGATCCTTTTAAATCTATATCATAGGACTTCTCTTGGTGCAAGACAAAAACAAGTGGTAAAAAGTAGAACTATTGCTTCCTTTCATGAATCTACTTGTTCAAGTAAGGAGATTGGACTGACTCTCACAGTGATAAGTATGAAATTGTATGTGGAATAAAATGTTCCTATGGAAACAAAAATCCTTCCAGAAGACTGTATGAAGGGAAAACTAAGAAAGTTTTTAGGGAGGTAGAAAAATAATGAGTAATTGAGAGGGCTAGCTGGAAGGTGAGAAGAGAGCTTTAGTAGAGCCTGGCCCTTGCCTGGAATTATGGGAAAAGTTTCTGTGAAGGCCCACTGGGGAAAAGATTTCTGCACTGAAGACATCGTAGTGCTCATCAAATACTCCTGTTAGACGAGATGGGTCCCTCGAAATCCTGACCAAGATTCTGGAAACAGAATAAGCATGAAGCTTGTGGGAAAGAACAAATGCTCAGAGAAAAATGCACAATGTGTACTTTGAATTTCCTACTAAGAGTAACAGGAATCATGGCAGAGTTTGATACTATCAGAAAAGAAAGGATGATCAAATGGAAGAAAAGACTGGAGAAAGTTAGGCAGTTGTTGGATAGTCTGAGGCAATGGAAACTTGACCTAAATGGACATTCTTGCTTCTAGATTCATAACATAGAGGAAATGGCAAGCGTGATGGTGGGATTCCTCGTTTTTTTTTTTTTTTTTTTTTTTTTTTTTTTGGTGGAACTGGGGATTGAACTCAGGCCCTTGCAATTGTCAGGGAAGCGCTTATTCCACTGAGCCATCTCCCCAGCCCCGGATTCCTTGTTTTGTTGCAAGAACAAGTAGAAGTGAAATCATCACCACAGATATTTAATTAAGTACAGTTTAATTGTTTTATAGAATATAAATCTCTGCTTTAGAATCTGTTTTGATGAACATGATTTTCTTTGATTGCATTTTAATATTGTTTAACTTAGCTGATGCAAATCTCAGAATTCTCATTCTTCAGACTGTGTGGTACTTTCATTTAGTTTTAAAGAATATTTGCTCTGACACTGACATGTTGGCACTAGAGTTTATAAACAATCAAAAAATTGATGTGTCTGTTTTCAACTAAAAGCTTGTTTTATTTAACTGACAACAGCAGCTCTTATAAGGTTACTATTAGACTAAATAGTGTCAAACTACACAAACAATTAGGACTTTTTAGCCCTAACGCACATTGCTTTATTTGCCATGCTCATAAAGTAATGAAAGAAGTGCAAATCCCACTGCAGATCAGAAGTGTTAGAAGAGAGTGATGACTTGTTGATTAGGCAAAGCCTGTTCTAAAAGAAACTCCACAAATGCTATTACAACTCCTATTTTATAAATGAATCAATCAAACAAAACAAACAAGCAGGAATAACAAAGTTAGAAAAAAATGAATGATGTGTCCTCAGAACTACATAAGAGTTGTACTAGATGGTTGGTTTTAAACTCTTCATAGCCACAGGCCATAGACAAGAGCCTGCAGAGAGTTCTTCAAACAGCAGGAATTGCACTGAGGTGCGCTCAGAACCCTTAAAGGGATTCAGAACAGTTTCTGATGGGCAGATTAAGAGGCACTTTCCGTATTAGATCCCACTCATTTCATGAACTCCAATGCTTGCCTCACTTTGGCAATTATTTTCCTTTCTCTCAAAGGAGGAATAATGCTTGAGCATGCATAGTTATTTTCAAACATCAGAGTTTTCTGAAAACCAAAACTGGCTAAAGGGAACATACTCATAATGATGCAAGAGCAAATGTGTGTGTGTGTGTGTGTGTGTGTGTGTTTTGTTTTGTTTTGTTTTGTTTTTTAGGATAGATGAGGAGAGTAAA
The DNA here is from genome assembly GCA_004027165.1 of Ctenomys sociabilis. Classification (NCBI taxonomy): domain Eukaryota; kingdom Metazoa; phylum Chordata; class Mammalia; order Rodentia; family Ctenomyidae; genus Ctenomys; species Ctenomys sociabilis. Next base: position 12,944 of record PVKA01016887.1, on the reverse strand, counting down.
AGGAAGTCAAACTGTTCATGTATAAATCAACTTGAAACAAATATTGTCAATTTTTGAATGACAGTAAAATACCAAATAGGTTTTCCAGAACATGGCAGATTGCTTATGGTAAATCAGCATGGAACAATTACCATCAATGTAATCTAAGCATATTTAATCATTATCCATTTATGAATTTATGGTCTGAGCTTACTGAATATAACTGATTATTCTGAAAATGAAAGCTCTGTGATGCTTACATCTGAGAATCTAAATAATTTGGGCTAAGAGAAGGTAACCAGTATGCTAATAGTCAGAAGTGGTATGTATTTAAATAGAGAAGCTCAAACTCATTATTTATTTATTTATTTGGCACAAGGTCTCGCTACATGGCTAAGGCTCATAGTGATCCTCCTGTCTCAGCTTCCCCAGAGCTGGAAATATAGGTGTGCTCCACCACACCTGATTTCAGTGACCCACATGGTGCACCCAGGGTTCCAGGGCTGGCATAGCATGTTGTACCAGAGATCGAACCCAGGTCACTGTGCTTTCCAGGTAGGCACTTAGACGGCTAAACTATTTCCAAGCCCCTTAAACTCATTCTGAATGTTATTATGTAGATTCATTCATGGCAGACCCAATGACACATGGTTATCCCATGAATGTTGGGCAGCTGGGGCTTGCAAGTTTGAGTCTACTCTGGTGGACCCAGTATTAAAATTAAAAAAAAAAAAAAAGAAAGAAATGGAAAGGACTTGGGATGTAGCTTGGTTAAAAGTCTTTGGTTTCAATCTCTAGTACTATAAAAAAGAAAAAAAGAACCTGATGCCTGTAGAATTTATAATTAGTAAATAAATATGTAAATAGAATTGTACATCTTATGTACTACACAAATTTTTATTTCTTCTGGTTATTGAAGTTAAACTCTTCCACTCTCTCCTCATAAACTTTAATTAGATAGGAACTTTAAAATGAAACTGTTGAGTTGGTAAGGGAGCATTAATTTTACCAGCAGTAAAATTATTTTAGTTAAGGGATTTTTCTACCAGCTAAATGGAGTGTCTTACACGCCCTATCAACTCTCACCAATGTGATTGCTTTAAAAGAAAGGGAAGGTAATTAATTATAAGAAACCCTCTCAAGGACAACTGGCCTACAGTGAATAACTTGGAAAGAGCTGACACACACGGTTTCTCCTCCATGCCATCAAATATGTTAATTATATGTAACACTGAGTGCAAGGAAAGAACCAGACTTCAGAATGGTTAAGTTGCGAATGAAAGCAGACATTAAGAATTACGTTTAAAAGTAAAAACATAAAATAGAAAAAAGTTAAATTTTCTTGAATATGATTTTTTAAAATCACATCACCATAATGGTTTATTCTCTAATCTAAACTCATACATTTAAGGGCTGGCCAGATAGCTCAGTGGACTCAAGCACTGGGCTTCGATCCCCAGGCCCGCCCCGGGGACACGCTGAGTCAGCAACTGAGATTGGGCATGGTAGAGTGTGCCTGTAATCCCAGCACTGGGGAGGCTGAAAATGGGAGAGTCACTGTGAGTGTGATCTGTGTAGTGAGGCCCCGTAGACCCTGCACTGAATACATAAAAATAAATAAATAAACTTATACATTTAAAACAATTAATATGAATGAGCAAATAATATATAGGAAAGAGTGGCTGCTGGACCTGTGAACTAGAATGCAGAGGAATGATTATTTTATTTATTTATTTTGTAGAGGAAAAAAGAAAGCAAATAACACGAACAAAGACAAAAACAAAACAACATAGAACAATAAAATGGCACAGAATTTCGAAACAAGAATAGAAAATTAGCAGTGGCTGATCCCGTGTGTATTTTTATCATCAAATTCATTGTTCAGATTACCAGATGTAGGCCTCCAAGACTGATCAAATAATTAATCCGTGCAATCTGAACGACTAGATCGAGGACATCAATGTGCAGTCGCCATGGCTGATTACCCTTCACCAAGTTCCTTGAAATGTTCAAACTTTGGTTTTCATTTAAAATTAGTAGATTTCACTTGCAGAAGAACTTACAAAATCATGATGTATTTATTCTAAGTGCTTTTAAAATGTGTGCAATTATTATTTCTAGAGGAAGAACTGTATCTCCCATAAGATGCCTATGGGATGATAATTTTAACACTTCAAGAAGATTCCGAGAGTAGGAGCAGCTAGGATAAATGGAATTTCCTAGTTGTTTGGTAACAGTTAACCCTCCCTCCAGTTTTCAGAGTCCTTTTTCCCTAAAACCCCATTAAGATTTTCTGTATCAATGTATCATACATTCTTTCCGTATCAAGATGAAACTTGATGTTCCTTCAATTTGCATTTTTCTTATGGTCAGAGATGTTGAGCACTTTGTCCTATATTTACTTGGTATTTGTACTTCTTTTTCTCAAAAACCTATGTTCCTTTCAGTTGCCCTTTTTTTATTTTTGGGAGGTCTTTTATTTTGTGGGAATTTGACTTTTTGAGTCTCTGTAAAATACTATGTATATAGAGTATTTTTTTGGAGGGGGAAGGGTCTGCAGGATGCTCAGGGTCTCACTGCTAGATCAGACTAGTAGTGATTCACCAGTCTACAGCCTCCCAAGAGCTGGGATTACAGTTGCCACCGTGCCCAGTCTCAGTTGCCACCTCAGCACATCCTCATGGCAGGGCTGGCATGTGGAATGGTAGGCCTGGGGATTGAATCCCTGGCCCCTTGCCTGCTTGCAGGGGCTTTAGTCTGCTGAGCTATTTGGCCAGCCCTCTGTGAAATATTGATGTTAGTACTGTGTCAGTGTCAGCAGAATATCTAGAAAGTATTTTCCCAATTTGTATGTCATTTTGTCACTCTACTAACTTTTATAGTTTTATAGAAATAGAATTATAAATCCTATAATTCTATTTGTTGATTCTGGACGGTATTTCTTCTGAAGTAGTTCTGTTTGAAAAGTCTTTCCTGCATGTATGTTTTCACATTTTCACCTCCTTTATCTTCTATCAGATTATTTCTGTTTTTATATCTATGCGTGATCCATTTTGGTTTTATTGTGTTGCACTGTAATTAATGTTGGAATAAATTCAAACTTCTTCATGTGGATAGCTAGCTTTTTTTAACACATAGAGGTCAAACTCATTCTTGGAATCTAGAGTTAGCCTGATTCACAAAACTGACAAAATTAAACTGCCAATGAAAACTACAGGTCAGGCTTTTTAATAAACCTGTACACAAAACACTTCAACAAGATACTAGAGGGATTGGGGAGATGACTCAGTAGAATAAGCACTTCCCTGACAAGTGCATGGGTCTGAGTTCAATCCCTGGTACCACAACAAAAGAGAAAAAGAAAAAATATATATATATTAGAGGACAGAATGCAACACATCATCAAAAAAAAAAAAAATCATACATATGACCAAGTAAGTCTCATTCTGGGAAGACTGTGTTTCCTTCAGTGTATGTTTTGGCCTCTTTTTCAAAGGTTAAATGACTTCAGGTGTCTGGAGTTTTCCTTGACATTCTAACATATTCCACTGACCAACAGGGTCGCTTTGGTGACAGTATTGGACTGCTTTTGTCATTGTAGTTTAGAAGTATAACTTGCTGTCTAGGCTAGAGATGCCTCCTGCTTTGTTTTAGCTGCCCAAGACTGCGTTTATTATTCTTTTCTGGTTCCATAGGAATCTGAGAGTGTTCTATTGTTGTGAGGAACGCGGTAGGAAGTTCTATTGGAACTGCATTACACCCATGTATCAGTTTCTATTAATGAGGCCATACTGAATATATTGATTCTATCTTAGCAGTAACAGGAGAGACCTTTCCGTTTCCTCTTTTATCTTCTATTTCAAAGTTCTGTAGTTTGTGGCATAGAAGTATTTCACTTTCTTGGTTGGGTTAATTTCTGAGTGTTTGATTTTCTTGATGCAAGGGTCAGGAGATAGCTCAGTAGAATAAGCATTTGCCTGGCAAGAGCAAGGCAATGAGTTCAATAATGAGTTCAATCTTCAGTACCAGAGAAAAATACTTGATGCTAATATAAATGAGTTTTTAATCTCTTTTTTGCTGAGTTTCTTATTGTTGTATAGGAAGGTTACTGATTTTTTTCATGTTGATTTTGTATCCTGCTACACTGCTGAATTTGGTTATTAATTCTATGAGTCCTTTCATAGAATATTGTGATACTTTTATATACATGTTTATACCATTTCAAAATAATTTGACCTTTCCATTGATCTGTTGCTTACCTGATTTCTCTGGCTGATGTTTTCAGTATTATATTGAACAGGAGTTGGAATAGTGGACATTCTTGTCCTGCTATTGATTTTAGAGGGAAAAACTTCTGATTTTCTGCATTTTCTATAATGCTGGCAGCAGGTTTGTCATAAGCAGTTTTATATCAGGTTGAGGTAAGATCTTTTCATTCTTATTTTCCTTCAAAAATTTTGTCATGAGTAGATGTTGGATTTTTTCAGAAGTATTTACTGTAACTATTTAGATAATCACATGACTGCTGTTCTGGTTTCTATTCATGTCCTATATTACATTTTCTCAAATGTGTATGTTTTAGCACCCATAGAATGAAGCCTACTTTTCTCATGAACTATGATTTTTGTGATGTGCTCTTATATTATTCTTGCTAATATGTTGCACAGGACTTTTGTGGCTATTTTCATTAAAATCATTGGCCTGTAGTTCTCTTTTTTAGGTCCTTGTCTGGTTTTAGAATCAGGAAAATGTTCAATTTCTGGAAATACCAGGGAATTGACCACTTTTGTTTCAAATTTCACTGAAGAGCTTGAGAAATATTTGGCATCGTATCTTCCTTGAAAGTTTCAGATAATTTCATACTGAATCAGTAAATTCATCAGGTTTTGTCCTTTACCTGTTAGATTTTTTGTATCTTTGCCTGAATTTCATTGCTACTCACTGTATCATACAGAAATCATCTCATCTTTGTGCAGTTTTGTTTATTCAGATGTGTCTGGAAATCTGTCCATTTCTTCAAGAATCTTCAGTTTGTTGGAGTATAATTTTGCATAGTGAACATGAATAATCTAGATTTTAGCAGAGTTTGTTCTGCTTGTGCCTTTTTCATTTCTGACTGCAATGGACAGTCTTTCTTTTCCAACTTTTGATAAGTTTGGTAAGTGTCACTTTTGGTTAGTTTAGTTAAATAATTAAATTCACTCACTAATTTAATTTAATTTTCCTTCAGATTTCCCTTTCCTGTTTTAGGTTTGAGTTTGACTGTTCTTGTTTCTCCAAGTCCTTGGGCACATCAGTAGATTATTTATTTGAGTTAACAGTTTTCCTATTATGAGCACTCATAGGCATGAACTTCTCACCTTTGACCCATTTTCACTGTGGCCATAGATTCTCTTTCTTTTCTTTCTTTCTTTCCTTCTTTCTTTCTTTCTTCTTTTATTTTGTACTGAAAAACAAACTCAGGATCTTGCACCTGGCAGCAGGTGCTTAAGCTACTGAGCTATCTCCCCAGCCTTGGCCATAGATCCTGCTATGTTTTATTGTAATTACTGCTTGTGAGAATTGCAGGATTTCTGCCATAACTTCTTCTGTTGCCAGTGAATATTCAAGGATACATAATTTAATACCCAAACATTTGTAAGTAGAGTATTGAGTTTGCACCACAATTGTGTTGGTGTTTATTTGATGTCTTATGCCTAGTTGCAATTTTTATGAAGTTAGGTGCACTATTATCCCCTATGTAGATATTTGTAACTTTTTTTGTCTTTTTCAAGACAGGGTCTCACTTTGTACTTCAGGCTGTACTTGGGCCCAGGCTGGTCTCAGACTCTCAATGATCCTTCTGCCTCTGCCTTCCAAGTGCAGCTGGTTTCTTTTGCTGTTTAATTGTTCTCTTAACTAACATACATTGTTAGCTTGAGATTCACTTTGAGACTAAAACCCATCCTTGCTTCATTTTGGCATCTTATTTATTTATTTATTAATTATGTATTTAGTTAGGGTCTATAGGGTCTCATTACACAGTCTAGACTCAGTGATCCCCCCCCGTTTTCAACCCCCAAGCACTGGGATTATAGATGCACACCATCACTCCCAGTCTCAATTGCTGTCTCAGCACATGCCAGGGGCAGGGGCGGCAAGGCACAACAGGGATCGAACCTCTGTCTCTGCAAGTATCTAACAAGTGCTTTAATCCACTGAACTATCTGGCCTGACCATATTGGCATCTTGATACAAGGAAATTTATTTTCTTTTTGTTGTCATTTGGGGAAACTTACAGAGAAACAATAAAGGACACATAGTTTATAAGATAATTGTGTAATAGCTTGCGACATCCAAGGAGTCACAGTAAGAGTGTGTTAGAGTCTGCCAAATTCCCATCACAAAAACTAACATGAAGAAGGCTTTTCCAGGAGACTGAGCAGTGTATAGTCTTCCCCGCCAGAGACAGGAAGCTATGCTTACAGTGAGCACTAGCACACCCCCAAAGTGAACTGTAGCCATTCTCAGCAGCAGGGTCCTGAGCTCCTCTGATGACGCAAAACTCCACGTTCATCAGGAAAGCCAAATTAAAGCTTCTCCAGGGGAACCAGCATCTGCCTAGCAGCTTCTCTGCTTCTTCCCAGTTCTGCCTCTAATGCTACTGGCAACAATCTTCAAGTGGGCCTTCTACACCCGGCACCATGCTGGTTCAGTTCAGCTGGGTGTTGTGGGGGACCACCAGCTGTCGGTGTACCGCACCATCCTTTGACTTATAGCCCATGAATTTCTTTGTGAGTTATTTATTTCATGCAAGCAGCAAAACTTTGTCTTTGTTTTGTTTTAGTCCAGTTTGCCAATCTATGCCTTTCACATGGGAAGTTGAAGCCATTTATATCAAGAGCTATTACTGAAAGATGTAAAACTATTCTTGTTATTTATCCTTTTTGTCTTACTGAGTGCTTTATTTTCCTTTATTTGTTTTAAATGTCCACTCAGCATGATGTATGCATTCCAATTTTTTCTTTTGGCTTAACTGTCTTTCTCTACATCGGTAATGGAAAATCTTTTAGAGACTAAGTGCTCAGAGAGCAACCCAAAACATACTTACTGATCACAAAGTGCCAACACTGAAATTAAACCTAAATAATGAGCTCTTAGTTTATCTGATGCTTTATTGCAGTGGTGACTTGGCTTTCCTGCAGACAGATATTAGAATACCCTAATGCACATTCAATTTTGTTTTAATTCATGTATTTGGTGCAGGGTCTTGCTACGCAGCTCGGATTCATTGTGACTCCTGTCGCAGCTTCCCCAGGGCTAAGATTACAGGCTAACACTATCATGCCCTTTCTTTTGGTGGCTTTGCTTAGTGGGCTCAGGGTAGGACTGAGCATGTGGTACCAAGAATCAAGTGTGGGGCCTGACACTTGCCAGGCAGACACTTAGACCTCTGATCTATGTCCCTGGCCCCGTAATGTATATTTTAGGACCATGATTTGATGGTCATGAATTTTTGAAGGTGTTCTTCATCAAAGAATAAATATTTGGTTTGATGTGGAAGCTTCATTTTTCAGATTAATTTTCTGTATCTGTGTATGATCATGTCCCTGTTTCAGAATGTCTGTGTTCCGCAGTGTATGTCCTCAGAGTTTCTCTAGAGCATTTTCTTCTCTGAGCAGTTTAGAGGAATCTCAGCTGTGCTGGAATCTACCAAAAATTACTGTGAAAAGTGAACATGACTTAAACCTTTTCGATAAAGCTAATAACAGGTTATAAAGTAAGAACAGGTGCTTTGTTAATAGTGATTAAAATATTGAAATGTGCATCAGGGAGATAGCTCCATAGCATAAGTGCTTGCCTAGCAAACACAAGGTCCTGAGTTCAAACCCTGATACTGCAAAAATAAATAAATAAATAAATAAATAAAATATTAAAATTCATGAGACTGAAATGAGCAAAAACTTTGCAAATTTTATGTAGAGAAAATTGTAAATATTTTTGCCATAACAGGCGAAATTGTTCACAACTTGAAAAATTTTACAGGTGTGGTGATTACTATTTTAAATCATATTGTCTTTTACTCTTTTTACTAAAAGGACTGGTGAGATGGCTCAGCCACTAAGTGCCTGATTAGGCAAGTGCAGGCACTGGGTTCAATCCCTGGCACCACATGTCACCCTGGCCCTGACCCTGGGCACACTGAGCAGGCAACTGTGTCTGGGTGTGGTGGCACACACCTGTAATCCCAGCACTGGTGAGGATCAGATAGGAGCATTACTGAGTCTGAGCTGCATAGTGAGGCCCTGTACCAAATACATTTAAAAAAATTCTTTTTATTAAACATGTAGATATTAAACATTCCATTAAAATATGAGTATCCCAAGCTTGATGATATGCTTTCTTTCATTGATGAGTTTCACATTTTCAGTAAAGATCTCGCTACACATAAGGTAACTATGTAGGAAAATGCATATATAAATTGGCTGGCTTTATTCATTTCCTAATGTATACATACATCAAAACATCTATACAGCATTATATGTTAATTTAAAATAATCACTACCTCCACTGCATAAAATATATCACACTACTTGAGGGGAAATGCAACACGTTAAATATTTTAATTCTGCACCCTGCTACATAGATTCATTAAATTTTCAAGAGAACAGGAGTAATGTTCTCTTTTTTTGTGTGAAATTGACAATTTATTAGTTAATGGTAATGTGAGAAAATAAACAAATCCAAGTGCAGTGTGCAGGGGATCGGTTGTGTGGGCAGGTGGAACGGAGAACGCTCAAACATTAAGCACATTCCAAAGTCCTATCATGAAGGGCTTAACCATGTTGTATGGAAAACCAACAAATATGCCTAAATACGAAGTCTTCAAGCAAATCCACGCCCTGAACAAAATTTTGTATGTGACAAGAATTCTACTTTAGTAATGTAAATCAGGATAATTTAGATGTAGCAATTGAATAGCCGTTATGAAAAAAATCACTATAAATAAATACACATTGTAGCATTATCTGGTGTAAATCCCAGAAGGCAATTTTTTTTTTACAGATAAGAAAGTGGAAAAATATCCAAGAAGTATTGGAGAATAGCTTTATAAATTTGGGTTGAAAAGACCTTCATAATTGTTAATCTCAGAAAGAAGAAGTAAATACATTTACTAGATAAAAATTAAAAATAGGGGCTTACAAAAAATTCAAAGATTAAATAAAATAATACAATAGAAATTGTACTGAGATTTTATTTCACAAAAGCAAGGGAAACATCACTATTATGTCAGTAACTCCTAGACATTAAGAAGCATTACCAAAGGGGGCTGGGGAGGTGTGGAATAAGCGCTTCCCTGGCCAGTGCAAGGGCCTGAGTTCAATCCCAGTTAGGCCAAAAAAAAAAAAAAAGGAAGCATTAACCAATGTCCGTATAGATATGTGTCAGTAATGAAATCAAATAGTTTATATGATGGTCACAGGAAAAGCATCTCTGAAGTGTTTGGCAATGTTTATCATACTAGAAAATGTTTAAAATACCTCAAATATGTAATTGCTGTTCTATCAATCTGGAAAAAAACCGCCACATCCACTATGTAGTGATTGTGTGTATCAATGGCTCTAACGTAAAATTATGATAAAATCCAAGTGTAGAACATTCGTGAATGTTCTGGATCTGTATTCTGTCTGGCCTGGTCTTCCTGCCATGGAGATCCCTCCCACAAGTCACGTGATATGTGTCCAGGCTCGCCCCTGGTGTCCCTTTGCTGCTAGACCAAAACGAAGCACAGAAATGAATGTGGAGTTCGCACATTTCCGACATGAGGTACGTGCGACAAGGCAAAGACAGCAGAGTGGACAATAGTGCAGAGTCCTTAGTTAGCAGCCTTTGATTCTTTATAGCTCACTGTCCTTCTGGAGGCTTGTGTTGTCGTTTCTGTCCTGGAATGCGAACTTTCCTCACGTTTGAACATTGGGGAATGTGTTCATATTCATGGCAGAAAATATTCTCTTTAATTTCTCCAGTTTAAAAGCATGAGTGTTTTCCCTTGAGAAATTTTCTGCATCATTTCACTTATAAGTCATCTTTTCTGCTTTATCTTTCTGTAATTTTTAGTTCTAAACACTGAAAGTGGTATTCCAAAATTTATCTTTCCATTTTCTTATAATTTCTCTTTTTATTTTCCTTACATGTTATTGTTTTCCATGTGTTATTGCAATTAAAAACTGGAAAGCTGGGGCTGAGAATACAGCTCAGTAGAATAAATGATTGCCTGGCAAGGGCAAGGGCCTGAGTTCTATTCCTGGTTCTGAGAAAAAAAAAAAAAAAAAACTGGAAAGGTGGTGTTGAGTTCTTAAAGATCTTATGTATGTGTAACAGTTTAGGGAATTTTACCAGCTTCTAAATTGTACAGCTTGTAAAATTCTGTTCTTTCATATGGGTAAAGCGGGATTTCTTATACTTATAGAACATAATTGTGTTACATTTTTCTTGTGCACTGCAGTCTTTCAGTTTTCTGTAATTTTGTCTAATATTTGTTCCTTCCAATCTTCGCCTGATGATCTTTAATGCTGAGGGGCTAAAAAGGCCGACCAGAATCTTTCTGTGGCCAACCATGAAGACAGCTCACTGGCGAGGCATGGGTGGCTTCCCCAGCAAGCTTACCATTCTCTAGGATGTTTCAGATGCTTACTTGGCTTTAGGAGCTAGGGGAGAGGCTGGAGCGCCCCTCTCCCCGGATACAACTTGGCACCCAGGAGTCTCAAGTGTTCTGCTAGTCATGCATGGTCGGGATTCAATTTTAGGCTTCTCATTCAAACTCTGTGTTTTGACTGCTGTTTTCACCCTTCAAGTTTAGATTTTGCACTCTTTTTCCTCTAGGTTCAAAATCTCTCATTTTCTAATTGCTTATCTGCTGCCTTATTATACTTGTCTTTTCCCTTAGACTCTAAAATAAATTTATTATAATTATTTTTAAACCTTAATCTGAGAACCCGAAGTTTGAACTGTGTATGTGGATGCTTCTAGTAAGTTTCCACCAACACACACACGGCCACGTATTTGTTTATTTATTGAGCCTGGTTCTCGTGACGTACACCAAACTGGCCTTGAACTCACAGTGATCCTCTTTGCCTCAGCCTCACAAGTCCTGGGAGGAAAGCTGTGCCCCACCATGCAGAGATCTTTCTTTTCTCTTTTGGTAATTTTGTATTGTTTTATTCTATCACAGACATTTTGTAGACCATTCCAGTGCAAATTATTTTTGCACATATGTAAATGTGTATTCCTATGGCATATTCCTTTCCTGCATCAACAGAAGACCATGGGGGAAAGATGGCTTATCTACTAATATAATATTTTTAGAATTTTTCATCAAACGATTCTGTACATAGAAATTTTAAAATACTGTTGTATTATCTTGATTTTATTATATACTGATTCATTTACTTATTTACTTGCTGCAGCACTACATGCCTAGCCTTTTCTAAATTTAATTTGGGATAGGGTTACCTTAAATCAGGTTTTCACTCATTTAGCTTAGTTTTGTGAACCACTTGCTTTAGCTTCTCCCGGTGTTGGGATTATAGGTGTGTATTGTTTTTACTTTGTTTCTAATATATATTATTTATAAGCATTATATCACCACTGCTAATTTTTAGTGGACATGTGTTTGGTTGTTTATCTGATGCATTGTTTTTTCAGTATACAAACTAAGAGATTTCATTTCTCATCTTTTAGATCTTGTTGAAGTTTGATACCCTGTAGGTATGAAATTATTATCCTGTAGGTGTGAAATTATTATCCTGTAGGTGTGAAACTTACCTTTCAAATATTTGAGACTGTGGATATAGCTCAGTGGCACAGGCACCTGCCTGACAAGCACAAGGTCCTGAGTTCAATTCCTGGTACCAAAAAAGCAGAGAACAAAAATCAAACAAACAAAACAATGTGAGTTTAGGGTTGCAAGTATTATCTAACATTTCATCTGCTTGTTTGAAAGGACCTGAAAGAGAAGAGTGTATTGGTCACCAATGTCTAAGTTCTGCTAGCCTCGCGCTGCTCTGAAGTGCCACTGCTCAGGCAGCCTGGCACATGGTTGCCCGCCGAAGACTAGCAAAGGTGTGTGAATTCGTGGAATGGGTCCTCATTGTCTCTGTAGCTTACATCTGGCTACTGTTTAAAAAGCTAGACGCTACAGTTGTACATTCTTAATGTCCAAGATGTGCATATCCTGAAAACAGCAACACACAATCTCCAACATTCTGCATGGAAATATGTATTCATATCATGTGCTCATGAGATTGATTGAATGGTTTAAGAGTTGTTTTCGCCCTACTGCCTTTGGTTATTGGGATTGTGCTGCTTTTTAACTTGCAGAACCAAACTGAAAGTGATAACTAGTGGGCAACGTAGCTGGCGTAGCAGGCGTAGATAAACTAGGGTGACACTCCAATCTTCAGTTCGAGTCCCATAAGCACTGCAGGGCCAAGAACAACAAAACAAAAGAGAACAAAAGAAAGGCACTCTTTTCTGCCCTGTCCTGTCCATGTATACATATTAATGTCAATTGTTTAGCAGGTTAATTTATGGAACAAGACATCTATGATATCAATGTGAAACTCATTAAAAATATTTTTCTAAGTAACTGGATCTTCTAAAATTCCAGTTTAACATCATATTTGTAACTTTTTCCAAACATATTTTAACATTGTATTTCAATTCTATACAGAAAAGGCTAATATTAACTATGAATCCACACTAATATTTGCAAGGTTTCTTAAATAAAAATTGTTCAGTTAGCCAAAATAATTATCTAAATTCAATTAAAGGTAAGTTTAATTTCATATTGTTCACTAAATGTTTGAAAATTGTACTATGAACCATCATATTAGCTTCTGATGATTTGTATTTATTTCTGCAAAATACTGTAGTGAGTCAAAATCTAAAGTTAAGAAAATGTGACAACATTGAAATCTTTCAGT
>PVKA01016886.1:0-46989 GCA_004027165.1 Ctenomys sociabilis | reverse complement strand
CCTGAGTTCACTGCCCCAAAAAAAAAAAAAATCAAAGATCTAAATATTAAAATAAACATTAAATCTGCTGGCAGATAGAATAGGCAAAACTCTTGAAGACACACTGGTACAGAAAACTACTCTATGAATAAAACCAACTGAACAAGAACTAGCACAAAGAATCAACAACTAGGATCTCATCTTATTAAAAAGCTTTGCATAGCAAGAGAAACCAACAGTTTGAAGAGACAACTCACAAGTAGGAAAAAAATGTTTGCTAGCCATTCCTCAGACAAAGGATTAGTTATCGAGAATATATAAAGAACTCAAGCTCTCTGAAGCACAAGGGCCTGAGTTCAATCCCCGGTTCCACAAAAAAAAAAAACCTCAACCTCCCAAATTTAAAGAACCAATCCAAAAATGGGTATCTGAGATGAATACACAACTCTCAGATGAAGAAATACTAACAGCAAATAAATATATGAAAGAATGTTCAACATCAATGGTCACTTGAAAGACGTACACTGAGATTCCATCTTCCCCTGGAAAGTATGGCTAGTATCAAGAAAATCAGGATGAAGATTAGTCAAAAAACTTGGGAGGTTCCCCCATTTCATTTTACTTTATTTTTGTATTTTAGGGAAGGGTCTACAGGGTGTTCAAGGTCTCATACTAGATCAAATTTGTAGGGATCTGCCTGTTTACAGCTTCCCAAGAGCTGGGATTACAGGCGAGTACCACCACACCCTGTCTCAACTGCTGTCTCAGTGGAGCCCTGGGGGCGGGGACAGCACAGCAGGCCTGGGGATGAACCCCTGGCCCTGCAGCAGGCTGAGCTATTTGGCTGGCCCTCCTCCCTATTTTACCTAGCTATTTCCCCTTTTTGAGTATCTTCCCAGAAGAATTAAAAACACTGTATCATAACAACATAGTGCACTCACATGTTTTGTTTTGTTTTTGTATTCCTGAGACAGGGTCCCTCTATGCAGTTCAGGCTGACCTTGAACTCACTTTGTAGTTGAGGCTAGTCTCAACCTGCAATAATCCACCTGTCTCAGTCTCCCAAGTGCTAGGACTACAGGCATGTATCACCACACCCAGCTGTGTACTCATGTTAATAGTAGCACAACTTAGCCATCTAGTAATGGCTAGATTTTGGAAACAACCTAAATGCCCATCAAGCAATAAATAGATTAAAAAGAAAAAACAAGAAATGGATAAAATGATGTAGTTTTCTTACATAATGGAGGATTACTCAACTATAAAGAAGGATGAACTGGAAGCTTTTATGGGTAAATGGACACAACTAGAGATCATATTCATAAGTGAAATAAACCAGACACCTGTTTCAACCAGTGTGAAAAGCTGAAAGAGCAAGATCCAAAATGTGTAATAGCTATGGGAAAAAACTTCAAAAGTAAGGAGAAACTAGATGGCAGGAAAGGAGAAAAAAGGAAAAAGAAAAAATATATAAGATAGTTAAGATAGTTATACTGCTGATTTCGCTTCAAACAAAAGAAAGGTTTGTACTAATATTGTTTGGACAATTAAATGCTGGTATCTTGCACCCTGAGTAACTAATTTAAAGATAACAATAAGCAATGTATTAACCACTGTTATCCTATCATCCTGTTTTGAAATTTTTGAAACAAAATTTTAAAAATAAAGATCTGGGGGCTGGACAAGAGAGGGGGGGGAGAGAGAGAGAGAGAGAGAGAGAGAGAGAGAGAGAGAGAGAGAGAGAGAGAGAGAGAGACTGACTGATCTATCGATTGATCTGCAGGGCCAAACCAAAAAAAAACATTTTTTTAAAATTTACATATATGGGGGCTGGGGAGATGGCTCAGTGGAATAAGTGCTTCCTTGGCAAGTGCAAGGGCCTGAGTTCAATCCCCAGTTCCACAAAAAAAAAAAAAAATTATATGCATGGTAGCACAAGCCTATGATCCCAGCACATGGGAGGCTGAGGCAGGAGGATTACTGCCAATTCAAGATCAGTCTGGAGGAGTAGGGGAGATGGCTCAGTAGAATAAATGCTTCCTTGGAAAGCACAAGGGCCTGAATTCAATCCCTGGTTTGGCAAAAAAAAAAAAAAAATTACATGACTTAGTGACACCACAGATGTCTTAAATAGTTTAAGTACTGTTTGCACAATGAAAAAACTGCCTAATAACACGTGGGGGGTGACAGGAAAGTTAAGTAGAAATATCACAGGCAGCAAGACAGGGATAGGCCCTCAAAGAAGTCAGGGCAAAAGATAAGAACACATTATAGGGTCAGGGATATAGCTCAACTGTACAGAGCCTGCCTGCCAAGTGCCAGGTCCTGTGTTCATTCAGGTTCAAAAAAAGAACACATTACAATTGTGGTTGGAGGCACACCTGTTAAGGCCAGGACTAGGCCTACATATGTCCCTGACAGATAATAATTGATATTCTAAATAGGCACCAGACACTACTTGAGGCACCTAGACCTCTTGATTCACCTCTTCCATGGTCCTCCTTCTTTCCAAGTACACTTCCTACGTGACTTGTTTCCCCACTCCATCAGTATCACCTACGTGACTATACTTGTCATTTTATTGGTTGACCATAATTTTGTCCTACCTTGTAACCACCTCCTATTTTGTACCTATTTGGTGATATTTTCTGGGTCTGTATATCATTTGGAGGTCCTATATTATTCCTGTATTGTGGCACTCAGAAAACTGAGGCAGGATGATTAGAGTGAAGTGGGTTAGCAATCAGCCTGGACTACATAGTGAGTTTAAGGCCAGCCTGAACTGCTTAGTGAGATCATATCTCAAGACCGCAACAACAAAAATGCCTACTAACTCATTTCTTAGAAATGAGTCAAAAAAAAAAAAAAAGGCTCAGCAGCATAAATACCTGCCTGGCAAGCCTCAAAGTCCTGAGTTTGATTCCCAATATCAAAAAAAGAACATCATTATCAAATCCAAGACATACAGCGCAGGCCCAGTCTGTGAGTGAGACCACCCAGGGCCACAGGACCCTGAATAGACCCAGAGCCCAGGCCAAGTGTGGAACCCTTCAGCAGAACTCCCCTGCTAAGAGGCCAGTGGCAAGACCCACCCAGTTGATTCCAGAGCAGAGCATCTTGCCAGAGTGACACCAAGGGTTCACCTGCAAGACTGCAGCAGGGAGAAGTGGAGCATAGCAACCAGATCCAAGCCACACCCACCTGGAGGAGTCTGAACTTCATAGATCCAGACCTGGTGCTAAGGTAATAACTCTATCTAAGCTCCACACCAAAGGTCAAAAGTCAGTGGTATACAAAATGACAAAGACAGGGAACAAAAAGCAGCCTCAGGCCCCGAGTTCACCAGTACAAATGCAGAAGACACTAGCATAGAGGAAATTGGAAATCATACACCTGAAATCTCTGAAATAATAGCATTGGAAGTAACGAAACAACTTCAGAAAGGTATAGAAGAGTCAGATCAGATACAACTTCTTAAGTACAGAAATTAGTGATAACTATAATCAATGAAGTAAAGTGCTTCTAAAGAATACACTGATAAAAAATAGAGTAGAATATAAAAATGATGGATCTCCTGAATAAGCAATATAGGAAGGAAACAGAATGTATGAAACAGATTCAAAGTGATATATAGGAAATTAAAACCCCAATCACAAGCTAGCAAATTCATTTGAGTGAAAGTGAAAATAGACTTTCTGACATTAAAGACATCACTGCAGCTAGTAAAAAAAGTAAGCAAAGATCTCTTAAAAACAACTAAGATGCAGGAAAAAATAGTTCAACACCGGCAAGACGATGCAAAGATGAACAATGTGACACAAATAAGTATCAATGAGAAGGAAGGAGTCAACACAAATGATATAAAAATATGGGCAGAAGTAACAGCAGAAAATATTGTTGTTCTAAATATGGGGCAACAATCTGACATTCAGGGAACCAAACCATATATAACTCCAAATAACATCAACCCAATTAAAACCACACCCAGACATATAATAATCAAGATCCCAGAAATTCAGCACAGGAACAGTATACTAAAAGCTGCTAAAGAAAAGAAATGGATCACATTTAAAGGAAAACCCATCAGGATAATGGCAGATTTCTCTTCACAAACCATCAAGGCAAGAGGAGCATGGATCAAAGTACTTCATTCAAGTCTTGCAAGAAAATAAATTCCAACCCAGACTCATATACCCTGCAAAACTCTCTTTCAAGTATAATGGAGAAATAAAAAATACTTCCATGACAAAGAACAACTGAAGAATTTCAGGGTGACAAAGCCAAGCCTACACAGACTACTAAATGATGTTCTAGAGCAAAACTATCACAACCCCATGAACAAGAATGGAAAGAACATACCAAATAGGGCAAACCAACACAGGAGAATAAGAGGTATACAATTGTAGTCATCAGTTATTCTTTTGTGTACAGCAGCAAAATATTTCCATCAGCACACTCTACAAATGGGACTTCTCTTGCACCCTATGGGTCATGATTCCATATGTGTCTACAGGGTGGACTTCAAGAAAATAGATAGCTGTACCTCAGTCCCACAAGTGACACCTGGCCACCAGAAAATGTCATGGTCATTATCCATGTCCACAACACACTAGAACTTTGTGCGATATCCTATTCCCAAACTGTCAAAAGTGATCATTTATTTGTCATTCCAGTATTTACCTTATATTTTATTCTTAGTACTTCTTTACGATCATGAAAACTTTTTCTTAGTTCAATTGTTTTGAAACATTTAATTTTTAATTAATTAGTATTTAATTTCCTGAATATTGCTTATTCTTAATTTTTGTTTTAAGATTTATACTATATCTTTGAATTACAATTTATCTAAAAGACATTGTATGATATCTTCTCCTAGTTTAGAATCTTTAAAAAGTATATTTCCATTTTCTCTTGACTTTATATTACTTCTTCCCTGTCCTTTATACACATATACACAAACACATACAAAAAAAAAAGCGTATAACCCGACATAAGGTTGGTACTGTTTCATAGAAATCTTCAATGACCTTTTAAATAAGGGTTCATCTAATATATTTTATATAGTCCTGCATAACTATTACTTTGAGAGTTCTTTATTGTTCATCCAGGAGCATACTGCAACTTCTGTCTTTTGAATTATGCTCTTTCAAGCTCAAGGCTCAGAGTTCAATTCCCAGTACCAAAACAACAACAAACTATTAATGAATTATACTCTTTGTTATTTCCTATATGCTACATCTGGAGGTATTAAAATATTTCAAGTTTGTATAACTACAAAATATTTTAGTTTTCAAAGATATGTTTGCTAAATACAAAATTCAAAGAAGACAGTTTTTTTTTTTTCTTACAGTCCTTTAATTAGTCTAGTTTCTTACATACTTGGTCCCTTTTTTTTTCTTTCTAATATGGAATAAGATGCTTTTTAATTTTGTTCTTTCATAGCTAATATTTTTTTATGTGTGTGCTTTAATCATTTTTTTCTTTACAGTAAGTTTTGGTCAACTTCATTTTTGTGTATTTTTTTTATTATTATTTTTTATTTTTGGCGGAACCAGGAATTGAACTCAGGCCCTTGCGCTTGCCAGGGAAACGCTTATTCCACTGAGCCATCTCCCCAGCCCCCATTTTTGTGTACTTTGATATGATTTTATTTAAATTTCTTGTGAAACATGTTCATTTTTCTTGGAAATGAGGTATTATAAGTTGAACTAAATTCAGAAATTTTGAACTTTTAAATAGTTATTGCCTACTCCTTTCACTTTGAAAAATTCTAATTATACAAATATTAAAAAAGGAGCAGTTAACGCTTACAATTTTTGTCTTTACTCTGATTTTTTCCTCTCTTAAATTTCTTATAACTTCTTAGTTATTGTATTTTTTTAAACAAAATTTACAGGTTTATATCTGGTAATCTGAAAAACTAATTTGCACATAGCATCATGTAATACAGCAACCATTGTTTAATTCCCATTACTTTGTTTAGTGAAATCTTGTATCATGTATTCTTCTGTCACTATTTTGTATTCTTTAAAAATAATAATAAAAAGTACAAAATTAAAAAAAAATCCAAGACAACAAAAACATAAAGGGGGAGGGTCGGCGGTATAGCTCAGTGGACTAAGCGCTTGCTTAGGTAAGCGCAGGGACCAAGGTTCAACTCCTGCCGGCCACGCCTTCCGGTGCGGTGAGCCACTGATGCAATCCGGGGCGTGGTGGCGCGTGCCTGTAAATTGCGCGTGGGAGGAAAAGCAGGAAGATCACTGTGAATGTGAGATCCTACATACACACACACAAAAGAAAACATAAAGGGAGCAAGATATAGAGGTATAGGGCAAAGTATATACTACTGAAACTAACTTGGCCTGATACATACATACATTAAAAGGCCACAAGTGAACTGAGGAAAACATAGTATGTAACAGAAAAGAAATGGCTAGACAGCACAAGTTATTCTTTCCTTATTATTAATTACTTTAAATAAGCCTGCCAGGCATGATGGCCTAGGCCTATACTCCCACTGGAGGATAAGGCAAGAAGCTTACCCCAAGTTCAAAGCCAGCCTATGCTACATAATGAGTTCAATACCAGACTAGGCTACATAGTTAAAACCCTATTTTAAAAAACCCCAAAGGAAAAAAATACTTTTAAACTAATTAAACTCTTCAATTAAGAGAAGAGGTTGGCAATTTGTTTTGGACCTATCTACTGCTGACCATTTTGGATATGAAAAGGTAAAAGGACTAAAAATAAAATAATGAAAAAAAGACATTCCATGAAAACAGTAAACAAGAGAAAGTTGGCTCTATTGCTGTCACAAAGACAATACATATTAATAAAAGATTCAATCCAGGAAGAACATGTAGTAATTATATACATATATGTAAATAACAAAAGATTTAAAATACGTGAAGCAAAAATCTATAGAACTGAACAGAGAAATAGTTCTATAGTAATACTTGGAAGCTTCAATACAACATTTTCAAGAACGGACAAACCAAGACAGACAATCAATAAAGGGAATCTGAATAAAATTATATAGTAACTAAACCTAACATACATACAAAAGACTCTGCCCAGCATCAGAGTAGACATTCTATCCACAATACACATGCACCCTGATGGACAAATAAATGCTGTTGTTCTGAAAATAGAAAAAAAGGAAAAGAAAAAGGGAAAATATAAAAGAGAAAAAACAGAAGACGGATGAATGACCAGTAATTCATTTATCTTTCCTTACATTACACTTCAAGGAATGAGAAGAACAGTACAGCTCAGGCCAGGGAGACAGAGCAGCGGCATCAGCGCCTGATGGGCATGTGCAAAGTCCCAACTTCAATTCCTCGGTATTGCAAAGAAGGAGAAAGAGGAAGGAGGTAGGGAAGAACAGTACAACTCATAGTTCCTTTCAGTACTGCTTTACAATGTTGGAAAAACATGCAAGTGTCAAGTGACATAAAATATTTGGGTAAGTATTTTGTTTTTCTGTCGTCTTGACACAGGGCTTCACTATGGAGCTCAGACTGGCTTTGAACTGACTTTGCAGCCCAGGCTAGTCTCAAAGAACTTGCAATGATCCTCCTGCCCCTCAGCCTCCCAAGTGCTGGGACTTAGGGATGTGCCATCATGCTCAGCCAGTTGAGTAAGTTTTATACAGCCATTTCCACTGTTCTGGTAAGACTGAAATACATGTACTAGCTACGAAATACCAGCAAGTCCATATTTGAATTTAAAACTGGCACTATTCAATATAAATGAACAGTAAATTTCATAATTTAATTTTTTTTCTTTAGATTTTTCTTTTTGAGACAGGGTCTCACTGTGCAGTTCAGGCTGGCCTTGAACTCATTTTGCAGCCAGGGCTAGCCTCAAACTCATAGCAATCATGCTGTCTCAGCCTCCTGAGGATTACAGGCATGTCACCACAAGCCAAAAACTTTTTCCTTAAAAAGAAAATATAGGGCTGGGGAGTTGGCTCAGTGGAATACGCGCTTCCCTGGCAAGTGCAAGGGCCTGAGTTCAAAGCCCAGTTCTGCAAAAAAAGAAAAAATAGGGGCCAGGGAAATGGTTCAGTGGAATAAACACTTCTTCCCTGGCAAGTGCAAGGGCCTGGGTTCAATCCCTGGTTCCACAAAAAAATAATAATAATAATAATAATAATCAGTATAATTATCAAGTGTCTACCAAATGTTAGTCAGAGTTCAAGCCATGTAACAATGCCATGAGGTCTTAACAAAGTCCTGTAGTTCTTACAAATTTTCAGAAAAATAAAAACCAAATAATCTAACTCAAAAGCTGACAAAGGGCTCGAAGAAGACATAAGATATGCAAATGACCAAAGATGTTCAATAACACTAATCATTATGGAAATCTGAATCAAAATGATGAGACTACCACAAAAAGACTAGATAGCTATCATTTAAAAAAATAAGTACATAAAGCAGAAAAATAACGGTGTTGGTAAGGATACAGGGAAACCAAAACTCTTCCTGAGACTTCGAAATATAAAGTGTCTTTCCTGTACTCACACATCACAAATAACATAGAAGACTTCATTTTATTTTTTTGTCTTTTTGAGACAAGATCTCCCAATGCAGTTCAGGATAGCCTTGAACTCACTCTGTAGCCCAGGTTTGTCTCAAACTCAGAGATCCTCCTGCCTCAGCCTCCTGAGTGCTGGGATTACAGGTGTGTACCACCACACCTAGCTTACACAGAAGACTTCTAATCCCGTGTGGAGCTCTCTCCCCAACCAGCAATTAAGCAACCAATTCTGCAATGCACACCAGCTTTATACCCTACAATTCAATTAAAATCCTGACACTTATCTGGAGATAGTGTCAGATCTCACAGAATAAGGAGGCTCAGTCCCTTCTCCATTTTGGACGCCAGCCACAATCCTCAGGTGGTTTTTACTTATGCTTCTGAGCAACTGTATATCAAGGTAACTACAACCCCATCCTCAGATTTGATTAGTTTGTTTGAGTGGCTCAAAGAACTCCAATACTTACTGACTTATAAAAGATAAAGAGGCCAGAGAGATAGCTCAGTGGCTTTAAGTACCTGCCTATTAAGCACAAGGGCCTGAGTTCAATCCCTGGTACCTCCCAAAAAAAAAAATAATAAAATAAAACAAAACAAAATTAAATTAAAATAAAGGATACTGAGGAAAAAACGCATAAGGCAAGGCATAAATAAGAAGGAGCACAAAATTTTCAGGTACTCTCCAGGTATACCACCCTTTAGAAATCTTCTAAGCTCTCCCAACCTTGTGCTTTTGGGGTTTTGCAAAGACTTCATTAGATAGACATGAATGCTAATAGATAACAGTGTCAAACTCCAAAAGGTGTGTATGCTTAGATTCTTCAGAATTTCTCTAACATAAGATGCAGTATCCTGGGCCAGGGAGATGTTTCAGTAGAATAAGCGCTTCCCTGGCAAGCTCAAGGGCCTGAGTTTAATCCCTGGTTCCAACAAAAAAAAAAAAAAAAAAAAAAGCAGTATCCCTTCTGGAATGAGGAAAGGTAAAGGGAAATCTTCACGGCAGGCAAAATTTCAGGCAGTGCACATGGTCATACGTTTTGCTTTGAAGAAAAAAAGTATATCCATATATACAACTATATACTGATTCATAGACTATAGCCAATGGTCTGGCTAGATTGTTAAGAACTTGGAAGGAACACAACTGGAAAACTGGTGACAAAAATATGTGGAGAAGAGGTACATTGGTAGACGTCTCCAAATGGGTGAAAGATATAAAGATAACTGTGTTCCCAAAGATGACCTCAGAAGAGTGCATTAATAATCAAGTAGACAGAGTCACCTGTTCTGTGGAAAGCAGTCAATACTTTTCTTCAGCTACTCCTTTCAATGTTCAATAGGCTTGTCATAATTATTTTCTCATCAATGAGACAAAATACCTGACACCCACAACTTGAAAGAGGTTTATTTTGGTTCAGTTTATAGAGGTATTATTCAGTCCAACGTCTACTTGTGATATCTTGCTCCAAGGTGAGATATCACAGCAAAAGAAAACTGCTTTCAAAGTATAGCAGCAGGAAGGAAGGAGAGATCAAAGGAGGGAAGAGATATCCCCAAGTCAACCCTTCCAAGCCACACTCCCAATGATCTACCTCCTTCAATCAGGTGTTTGACTATAAACTCATCAATAGAATAATCTATGATCTAATTACATCCAAAAAGCCCCAACTATGAGCGCATGAGGTTTTTGGGGCAACACCCAGATAGATATAAACTGGATAAGTGTGGTGGTGCATGCCTATAATCTCAGTACTCTGGAGGCTGAGGCAAGAGGATTGCCATGAGTTCAAGACCAGCTTAGACTACAAAGTGAGTTCAAGCTAACCTGAATTATAGAACAAAACACTTGTCTCAAAAAATAATAAGAATACTGATAATAAAAATAAAGCTCATGAGCAAAAGAGCTATGGTGGTATGGAGGTTATGCATCATCTTCCACAACTCAGACTTCCACTTACCAAAACTGATCTGGCCACAGCTGCTGCCTAATATCCAATATTCCAGCAACAGAGAACAATACTGAACCTCTAATATGGCACCATTCCCCAGGGCGATCAGCCTAAAACCCAGTGGTAGACTGATTTGTTCTAGACTTATTCCATCCTGGAAAAGGCACCACTTTGTCCTCATTGGCATATACTTACTTCAGTTATGGATATGCCTTTCCTGCATATAATGTTTCTGCTCAAACTACAGTACCATCCACAGACTTACAGAACACCTTATCAACCATCATGACATAGCACATAGCCTTGCTCCTGACCAAGGAACATATTTCCTGGCCAAAGAAATGAAGCAATGGGTTCATGCTTATGGACTTCACTGGTTTTTCTAAGTTCCTTACCATCTAGAAACAGTTGGACTGATAGGTGGAATAACCATCTGAAAATACATCTACAGTACCAGCTACATGGTAATACCTAGGACGGTTGGGACAAAGATCTCCAGAAGGATATATATGCTTTGAATCAGAATCCACTATATAGTTATTATATCTCCCATAGCCAAGATTCACAAATTCAGTAATCAAGAAGTACGTTGGGGAGATAACTCAGTGGCATAAGAGCCTGCCTGGCAAGTGTAAGATCCTGAGTTCAATCCCCGCCACCAAAAAAAAAAGCTGATTCTCTATAAAGAGGTGGAAGTAGGAATGCTACTATTCCCCATTATCCCTAAATAACTCAGTAGCACAATGTTCTTTTTTTTTTTTCTTCTCAGAACCAGGGATTGAATTCAGGTCCTTGAGCTAGCCAGAGAAGTGTTTATTCCACCCAGCCATCTCCCCCGCTCCCTAGTAGCATAACATTTGCTGATCCCACAACCTTATGCTCTGCTGACCTAGAAGTCTTATGTCCAGAGTATGAATGCATGTACCAGAAAGCGCAAGAATTCCATTGAACTAGAAGCTAAGACTTCTGGTCATTTTGGGCTCCTCATGTGCGACTGAAAAGCTGTATAGGAAGTTAACGTTGGCAGAGATGATTAATGTACACTGACAGAAATTAATTACTCTACAAGGGAGGGAAGAAAAAATTATTTCAAGAGCAGAAAAGCCCCATGACTGTCTCCTACTATTACCATCTGTCGTTATGAAAGTCAATGGAAAACTACAACAACCAAATCAGGAAGAATGACAAATAGAATGTTCAGGAATAGCCAGACGTGGTGGCACCTGCCTGTAATCCCAGCACTCGGGAGGCTGAAGCAGGAGGATTGTTGTGAGTCTGAGACCAGCCTGAGCTACAAAGTGAGCTTAAGGCCAGCCTGAACTGCATAGTGAGACCCTGTCTCAAAGACAAGAAAAAAAAATGCTTAGGAATGAAGCTATAGGTCACCCCACTAGATAAAGCAGCAAGACATATGCTGAGGTGTTTGCTTAAGGGAATACAGAGTAAGTAGAAAGTAGTTTTAACTATTACTATGTGACCAGTTACAGATGAGGATTGAATTTTCTTTCCTATTTTGTTATTATAGTTGTGCACATATAAACATATATTAAACAAGTACCTTTTGTTTTCTTTGTAACATAATGTTGGGCTACCCACTCAGAACTCAAAATTTTGTCTCTTAGTTTTTCTTTCTCTCAGCAAATACTTCCTAGCTGGGCACAGTGGCACACACCTGCAAGCCCAGCTCTCGGAAGGCTGAGACAAGAGGATCCTTGCAAATTTAAGACCAGCCTGGGCTACAAAGTGAGCTGAAGGTCAGCCTGAACTACATAAGGAGACCCTGTCTCAAAAAGACCAAGAAAAAAAAAAAAAAAAAAAACAGGGAACCAAGGAGATGGCTCAGTAGAATAAGTGCTTGCAAGTGCAAGGGCCTGAGTTCAATCCCCGGTTCCAAAAAAAAAAAAAAAAACCTTTCTACTCTTCACTTCAGTTGTTCCTGAAATTTATTCTTCAATTTTAGAAAACATGGACTTGGTGCACTGTATATCTAGCAAGTTGAGAATTATATTTTCCTTATATTACCTAGAGGTCCTATATCATCTATCATTACTAGGGAATATTAGTGAATTTAAATGCCACTAGGTGTTTGGTTCTGTACAAAAAACTCTGCAAAAGTTTTCTTCATTTGTAAAATATTTATTTGGCAAGACTTGTAAGGATTAGAAGCAAGATATGAATATTACTAGTATATGATGTCAGGATTTATGTGAACATTAAATTAATAATATGTATACTGCACTAAAATACATATATGTAGTCAATGAGTTGTAGCTACAAGGTTATCCATGGTGATTATGATTGACATTCTTTGCCTTTGTATTTCTTTACAATCGTTAGTAATATTTTAGTAACCAACAGCATCATAATCTTTAAAAGCAAAGGTTCTAAAATCACTGCCATGTGCACATAATGTTTATGGCAGCATTATTCACAATAGCCAAAACATGGAAACAAATAGTAGATTTGCTAAAAGATGACTGGTATGTGCTGGGCACGGTGGCACACACCAGTAATTCCAGCACTTGGGGAGGCTGAGGCAGGAGGATCCTTTGGAGACAAGCCTGGACTACAAAGTGAGCTCAAGGTTAGACTGAACTGCATGGCCCTGTCTCAAAGAGACAAAAAAAGAAAGACAACTGGATAAACAAAATATAGTGTATCCATATACTGAAATGTTATTCAGCTTTAAAAAAAAATTATTCAGCTTTAAAATGGAATGAAATTCTGTTACTTGTAGCAACATGAATTATGAAAATATTAAGCCAAGTGAAAGAAGGCACACAAAACAACAAATATCTGAGACAGGCATATTCACAGAGTCATAAAATATAACAGAGGTTACCAGGAATTAGGGGACATGGGGGAACTTAAAAAACCAATCTCTAGCAGGGTATGGTAGCTTATATAAATTTGTAATCCCAGCACTCAGCAGAAGTGCTTATTACAAGTTTGAGGCCAGCCCAGTCTACAAAGTAAGTTCAAAGCCAGCCTGAACTATATAGCGAGACCATGCCTCAAACAAATACACAAACAAAAAACTCTATTATAATGTTTAAGTAATGAAAGGTTAGATTAGTAAGCATCATCCAAAGAAAAACTGCCTTCTGTTCCTAGGAGAAAACTAGTATACTTCTGCTTATATGAAGGATATTTGTATCATTTAGGGATAATTATAAATTTGCTGGGCTGGGGAAATAGCTCAGTATAAAGCGCTTATGGGCCTGAGTTCAATCCCCGGTTCTGCCAAAAAATAAGTAACATAAATCTGGAGGCTAAATATGGCTTAAGAAAATATGTCCTGTTAACTTGACAAAGCACGATGACAAGAGTAGGTCAGAGAGTTTCTTTGTAGTCAGTTCCACAACAGAATGGTGAAATAACAGTTTCTACTACCCATCTTGGTAAAGAAAAATTCTACTTTGTATAACATCCCTGGGGAAGTTATGAGTCATGAACTGTGGTCAAAACCAAAACATATCACACTTGTGCACCAATGATACAGCCACTATGGAAAATGGTGCATACTCTGAAACTATATGCTAAGGTGTGGTAGTGCACACCTGTAATCCCAATACACAGGAGGGACTGCCATTCAAGGCCAGCCTAGAGTACATATGTAAGTTCAAGGCCACTCTGCACTACATAGTGAGACCCTATCTTAAAAAACAACAAACAAAACCTATATGCTAAGCCGGGCGTGGTGGCGCATGTCTGTAATTCCAGCACTCCGAAGGCTGAGGCAGGAGCATTGTTGTGAGTTCAAGACCAGCCTGAGCTACAAAGTGAGCTTAAGGCCAGCCTGAACTGCATAGTGAGACCCTGTCTCAAAAAGACAAAAAAAAAAAAAAAAAAAAAAAAAACCTATATGCTACAATTTGAATCTTAAATATTCCACAAAACTATATGCTACAGTTTGGATCTTAAATGTCCCATGTGTTAACTTCTTAGTCCCCAACTTGGCACAATTAGGAAGTGGCAGGAACTATTTTAGTCTGTATTTCTCAAATGACAGATGATGTTTATTTGCCATTTGCATTTCTTTATCTGAAAAATGTATATTCACAGACGCTGTTAAGAGGCAAAACAGGATATCCAGTCATGAGGTTTGGGAGATACCTTTGAAGGGAACAATAGGACCCCTTCCCTGACTCTTTCATTTACTGGTCCTGAGATAAGCAGTTGTGCAATATAATGCCAAATTACAGGGCCAAAAAGCAACAACGCAAATCATCATTTACTGAAACTTCCAAAACTGTGAGCCAAAATAAAACTATTTCAAGTATTTGTTATCTCGGAGAGTTAATACACTAGATGATCCAACAATTTCCTTCCAGTACATATCCAAAAGACCAGAAAGAAGGGTCTCAGGGAGATATCTATACATTGATGTTCACAGCAACACTATTCACAATACTTAAAACATGGAAGCAACATAAGCGTCCATCAATTGACAAATGGATAAACCAGATGTGGTTTATCCATGTCATGGAATATTTTTAAAAGAAATACTTCAATATGCAATAAGGTGGATGAACTGTGATGTTATGGATGAGATCCAAAATATCCCCCCAAAAGTTTTTTTTTTTTTGTATTTTAGGGAAGGGTCTAAAGGGTGTTCAGGGTCTCATTACCAGATTGGACTCATAGTGATCCACCTGTTTACAGCCTCCCAAGAGCTGGGATTACAGGCGTCTGCCACTAAGCCCAGTCTCAACTGCCATCTCAGCACGTCCGGAGGCGGGGCCAGCATGGCAGGCCCCGGGATTGAACCCTCAGCCCCTACATCAGCAGGTGCTTTAACCTGCTGAGCTATTTGGCCATCCCCCCCAAAATGTTTACTGTGTTGAAGGTTTGGTTTGTTGATGGGATTTTGATAGGGTTTTGGAGAGTGACTAGATAATGAAGGTTCTAACTTCTCTGCAGAACTTCATGGTCTGATGGGGAGGTGATGGCAAGAGGAAACAGGATCTAGTTGAGGGAAGTGGATCACCTTGGAAACTATATCTTATCTCCAGGCTTTCCTCCTCCAGCTCTTGTCCTATCTGATTCCTGAACACCAGGAGGAAGTAGACCATAAGAAACAGCCATCCATTTGTTTTTGTCTTGTCACAGGCCTAAAAGCAAGGGAGCCAGCCAGCCAAGGACTTAACCTCTAAAATCATGAACCAACATAAATATTTTATTGTTTGTACTAGGTATTTGGAGGTGTGGGGGCTTTTTGTACAGGATCTCGCTATGCAACTCGGACACCTAGTAATGCTCCCATTTTCAGCCTCCCCAGTGCTGGGATTACAGATGGGCACCACCATGCCTGGACTCTGTTGCTGACACAGCACACCTGGGGGCAGGGCCAGCATGGCATGAGATACCTAGGACTGAACCCTGGTCCTTGAGCTTGCCTAAGCAGGTGCTTAGGCCACTGATGTATGAGATATTTTGTCACAGAAAAAGAAGGCTGACAAAATTTGAGGACATAATGTTAAATGACATAAGCCAATCAAAAAGGAAAAAAATACATTCAAGTATAGTCACACACCTGTAATCTCAGCAGTCTAGGAAGCCACTTCTGGAAGATTTCAAGAGCCCAGATCTTGTCTCATAAAAGACTGAGCAGCTCAGCAAGAAAGCCCTGAGTTCAATTCCTAGTACCAGGGGAAAAAAGGCAAACACTGTTTGATTTCACTTATATGAAGTAATCAAAACCATACATATAGGAAAATGATGGTTGCCAGGGACTAGGGAAAAGGAAGATTATTTAATGGGCATAGTTTCAATTAATTAATGGGGATTTGAACTCAGGCCCTTGTGCTTGCCAGGCAAGCACTTATTCTACTGAGCCATCTCCCAGACCCCATAGTTTCAATTTTAGAAGAATAAAAGAGTTTTGGAATGGATAGTAATAAATGATTGTATCATATTATTATTGCACTTAATATCAATGAACTTTAGGGGCTGGGAAGATGGCTTGGTGGAATAAGCACTTCCCTGGCAAGCACAAGGACCTGAGTTCAATCCCTAGTTCCGCCAAAAAAAAAAAAAAAGTATAGCGTGCTCTCTTTCTTTCTCTACATGTATATACATATATATATCAATGAACTTTACACTTAAAATATTCAGACCATAAATTTATTTTAAAAAATTAAATAATACATTGCTATGTATATTTTACCTTTTTTTTGTTACATTTTAAAATGAAAGGATACCCCATAAAAATCTAAGAATACTTTTTGCGATGTATTTAATAAAGATCTAATATCAAGCACAATGATGCACGCTTGTAATTTCAGACACTTGTGAGGTTTAGGCAGGAGGATTCAGAGTTAGAAGCCAGCCTGGCAATTTAACATGATCCTGTCATCTTCCTTTTTTTCTTTTTTTTTTTGGTGGAACCAGGGATTAAACTCAGGCCTTATTCTACTAAACTATCTCCCTGGCCCCAATCTGGTCTCAAAATAAAACTTTTAAAATGGATTAGAGATATAAACTCAATGGCAGAGCTCTTGTTTTCAAAAAATATTAATATGAATTATTTATCATGGGTTTTTCACTATATCACAGATTTTGCAGTGCTGTACAGTATACATCATTGTTAAAATTATGTAGGTTTGGGGCCAGGGAGATGGCTCAGTGGAATAAGCGCTTTCCTGGCAAGCTCAAGGGCCTAAGTTCAATATCTGGTTCCGCCAAAAAAATAGTAGGTTTACAAGTTTAAAAAATGGTTAAGAATATTAGAAGTGTTTTTAAAAGTGTGGGAAGGTTTGTAAGCATGTGGGTTTATAAAGCCTTACAATATATATAAATACTAAAAAAAAATCACTACTTTGCTTATTTTTACTTATCATGGGGGTCCACAATAAGTGAGAAACCACTGTACAAGTGAACAAGTGATACTAAGATGTGGAAAAACTGAAACATTCAAACATTGTTAGTGGAAATGAACAATGGTCTAGCAGCTCTGGAAAAGTTTAGCAGATCTTTATAAAGCTAAAAATAAACTTATCAGGCCAGAGATATAGCTCAGTAGAATAAGCGCTTGCAGTACCACCAAAATAAATAAATAAAAATAGTAATAATAAACTTATTAAAACAAGGATTCTAGCCAGGCGTGGTGTCGCATGCCTGTAAGCCCAGCACTAGGGAGGCTGAGGCAGGAGGATTGTTGTGAGTTCAGACCAGCCTGAGTACAAAGTGGGCTTAAGGCCAGCCTGAACAGTATAGTGAGACCCTGTCTCAAAAAGACAAAAAAAAAAAAAAAGGATTCTACTCCTGAGTATACATCTCTAAGAGAAACCAAATTGTACATAATGTGGTTTCATACCATACATCTCTAAAATAAATGATATGGCATTCACAGCAACATTGTTCATCGTACCAATCAAAAAAGTAGTTTCCTTTTCTTTTCCCTAGTCATAGTGTTAAATGACATAAGCCAATCAAAAAGGACAAATACACACAAGCATAGAGTCACACACCTTTAATCTCAGCACTCTGGGAGGCCAAGGCAGGAGGATCTCAAATTTAAGCCCAACTTAAACAACCCAAATGTCCATTAAATGAAAAACAGATAAACACAATGTAGTACCTCCATAAAATGTAAAATTATTTACCCATAAAAAAGAAAAAGAGGGGCTGGGGAGATAGCTCAGTAGGATAAGCACGTGCCTGGCAAGCTCAAGGGCCTGAGTTCAACCCCCGATTCCACCAAAAAGAGAAGAAAAAAGTTCTAATACATGATACAGTATGACTGAATCTTGAAAACATTAACCTTAGTGAAAGATAGGCAAAAAGCCATACACCATAGATTCAATTTATATGAAATGTCCAAAACAGGCAAATCTCTAAAAGACAGAAAGTAGCTTAGTAGTTGTCAAAAGCCTTAGGGAGCAGTGAATGAGGAGGAACTGCTAATAGGTACTGTATTTATTTCTGTCTTACATCTTTTTTTTTATTTTTTAAGGAGAACATTTGTTGTACTGCATAGTGCTGTCTTCAACTGAGTTGTTCAGATTACCAGATATATGCATATGCAAAATTGAAAAAGAAAAAAGTTATGAGAAATTAAGGAGAAAGTGGGGGGAAAATGAAAAAAGACCAAAAAGAAGAAAACATTAACTGCTCCTTTCTGACCAGCAGAAATCCACAGTACAATCATCTAAAACATCTTTCTTACATACATAAATATCTCTTTCCCCCACTCACTCTCCTGTCCTTCTTATCTCCTTCCTTATGA
The DNA here is from genome assembly GCA_004027165.1 of Ctenomys sociabilis. NCBI lineage: Eukaryota > Metazoa > Chordata > Mammalia > Rodentia > Ctenomyidae > Ctenomys > Ctenomys sociabilis. The sequence continues at coordinate 28,293 of PVKA01016886.1, read as the reverse complement.
ACAAGTTCATTCCCTATTCACAGTATCTATGGCACCCTTCAAATTTTTGAGAAAATATACATATTCAAGAATTAAATAAGGGCTGGCCAGATAGCACAGCAGATTAAAGCTCCTATTTAGGCTGACACATAAACCTGGTTTGATCCTAGCCTGCCAGCCCCACCCACAGGGCATGCTGAGACTGGGCATGGTGGCACAAGCCTGTAATCCCAGTGCTTGGGAGGCTGAAAACAGACTAAATCTAATCTGTGTACTGAGACCCTGAAGGCCCTGTACTAAATACATAAAAAAGAACTGAATAGCAGTGATAGCCAGGCGTGGTGGCGCATGCCTGTAATCCCAGCACTCGGGAGGCTGAGGCAGGAGGATTGTTGTGAGTTCGAGACCAGCCTGAGCTACAAAGTGAGCTTAAGGCCAGCCTGAACTGCACAGTGAGACCCTGTCTCAAAAAGACCAAAAAAAAAAAAAAAAATAGCAGTGATAGCTACACGATTTTATGGCTAATCTAAAACCCACTGAATTGGGTTTAAAAGGTAACTTTTACAATGGAAAAAAAAAGAATACACCATTGCAGATTCTATAAACCATCAAAGCTGTAATGGTTTCACATGCCAACAGATACTATGCTACATCCCAAGTGAGAGAACAGAAGGATGGGGTGCTGTGACACACACCTGTAATCCCAGCACTTGGGAGGCTGAGGCAGGAAGATCACTGTGAATTCCAGGCCCACTTAGACTACATAGTGAATTCAAACTCCACCTCAACTACATAGCAAGAACCTGTCTCAAAAACAAGAGGAAAGAAAAATAATGCAGTATTAATCATATCAAATTTGTCTCAAAGACCCCCCCCACTAGATATACCCTAACAGTTTGAATATCACTGGCCTAAACTAAGTCAGCTTATGATTGGTACTTAGTGAAACGCTTAATGACTGATCGATTTTAATAACTAAATTATTTAAAATATAGTGGTAAACACATTGAAAAGTCCTGTAAAATACATTATGTACTAACAATGTTTTGGTTTTTTTTGTTTTTTTTTGCAGAACTGGGGATTGAACTCAGGCCCTTGTGCTTACCAGGGAAGAACTTATTCCACTGAGCCATCTCCCTGGCCCCTAACAATGTAATTTTTTAACAGCCTATACTTTAACACTTTGCTAACACTGTACATGCTACATGTTGATAACCTAAGTTTGAGGTACAACACAGTGCAGTGGTGAAAAGTTCTGGCTACTGCAAACTAGAAGATCTTGTCCTAGGTACTTAGCATTTCTGTATCTTCTCTCCTCATCTATAAATGAGGATAATATTAAAGAATTGTTGTAAGGACTGAATACTTCTAAAATCTTGAGATAGTTAATATACAGTAACACAGTAAATTATCATTATAAATCAAATAGGCATTTAAAACCAGAGGTGTGTGATCAACAAACATTTTCCCCCATGCTGGTGACAGAACCCAGAGTCTCAAAAATGTTAGGCAAGTGTATTCCAGGTCCTCAATTATATCTTACTGAAAGTAGGCTGCTTTATGTAAATCAGGACTTCATTTTTATTAGTGAACTCTAACTTTGCCTAAATGTACTTCTTTCTCCAGTTCACACTTCCCAAAGCCCTAACCAGGCATGTCCAATGGTTGGACACACCTGTGATACAACAGAAACTACTTCTTAAAAAGGAAGTTTTTTTACATGTATTAACTATTTTATATGAGATCCAAAACAATTCCTCAATACAGGTGAAGCAAGCCAAGCACTTCAAATTCTCAAGCTATACATGCCTGCAACTAGTGCTTTCTAGTGTAAACTAAAAAAGTCAATTAATTTAAGCCAACGAGTACAAAAACTTCCCGCACAACCACAACAAAGGGATTCTCCTGGATATATTCTAATTTCAAAAGACTCTCCTAAGAAACTAAAAATCTTAGACTATAGGATTTGACTCATAGGATCTTTAAAAAGAAAAAGAAAAGGTGGCATAAAAGGAGAGGAAAGGGATTTAGCGCAGTGGTAAACTGCTTGCCTAGTAAACTGGAAGCCCTGGGTTCGGTCCTCAGCACATAAAACCTAAAAGGAAAGTAGTATGGAAAAGAAGGCATAAATGTCCACTAAAAAGAAGTCAGAAACCAGTTCTAACCACATGTCAAACATCATCTCATATGATAATCTCACTTTCAAGATAAAAATTCAAATGATCCAGGACAAAGTAAAAAAGCACACATCTAAAGATTGGCTCATAAAAATAAATAAAGATTGGCTCATAGAAAGAATGAATGTATAACCATAGGCAGATTACCCTTTTTCAAAACTGAAAAAATACTCCATGTATCTCAGAAGCAATACAGCACATAAAGAGAGCCCTTGAAATCTTTCTGATCCAAAAAAAGAAGTCTTTCTGATCCTATGATCTTCGACAAGTTTCTGAAATTCCTCATCCATATACAGGTTTCCTGAGGTTTTCACATTGACAAATTAAAAATAAATGCATGATCACATATGTCTAGTTCAGTACTTGGACCAAAAGATGTACTCTAGTACGCATTATTAGTTTCCTTCTCTCTCCCCCCAACACACAGGACAATTATGGACATCCAATTAAAATTGTGATATAATACATCACACAAATTAATCTCTCACTTTAGGGGGAAAATGTTATTAATCTTTCTTTGATTTATGTACTTTTTCCCTTTGGAAGATTATACGAAACACTAGGGACACTATGATGGCCTGTAACATTCCCCAAATTCCCAAATTACATGATTATTTAGGATTCTACAATTTAAACAATCCATTTGGTACTATGTAAACAACTCAAATTCCTGTAAATTTTTGTTTGGCTAGTTAGTTGGTTTTGGTTTCTTTGAACAGTGTCTCACTCTATAATCCAGGCTCAAAGTCCCAGAGTGCTGAGATTATAAGCAAAAATTTCTAAACGTCCAAATATTTCTTTGAACTATGTTTTCACTTGCCTGTTGTCTTTCTAGAAGTATTGTTTTTAGACTCCAATTTTATAACATTCTTTTATTAATTCACATACTGGTAGTTTATTTTAGAAAATAACACTTTGAATTCTTTTTTTTTTTTATCTTTTTGAGACAGGGTCTCACTATGCAGTTCAGGCTGGCTCACTTTGTAGCTCAGGCTGGTCTTGAACTCACAACAATCCTCCTGCCTCAGCCTCCCAAGTGCTGGGATTACAGGCCTGCGCCACCACACCTGGCACACTTTGAATTCTATTATGTCAAAATGTCAAAACTTTACTGATATCAGTATTTATAAAGGCTATGTTTTGGGTATTTTCTTTCTCTGAAATCAGACACTTTCCAAAGTAAATAAAACACCTTTTTCTACCCACTGACCCTATGTGTATCTAGGTCATTTTTGAGGTCAAAAAAAGTTTTTGTAATTACTGAGTCAACTTTTGTGAATAAAAGTTCTCCTTAAGCAGTTTATTAAGTTGAAATTACAAATTTTTAAAGTCTAAAATTAAAAGGAAACACTGCACAGTCTTAAACCCAAAAAAAACAAAGTAAATCTAGGTGTGATTTTGGATTCACAAAACTGAACTAAATTTATGTTCACAATAATAACTTGTTAATTTATCTGTATTACTAAAAACTTGGCCCAGGACAATAACAACCTTAAATTTCCTTTTTCTGTCTAGAGGACTGCTAGAGTCAAAACTAACTTCCATGTCAGGTTTATTTCAAGGAAGCTTTACTTTACTTTCTTTTTCATTTTCCACACTACCTAAATGAAAAATTGCAAGGGGCAGGAAAATTTATGTTTCTTTTAATTGTCTCTTGCCTATATGTAACTATTTTTAAAGCATCAGACAACTTAAAATTCTTCTCCAAAACATGTTTTGTTTTTTGGGTTTTTTGGCGGAACCGGGGATTGAACTCAGGCCTTTTTGTGCTTGCCAGGGAAGCGCTTTTTCTACTGAGATCTCCCTGGCCGCCCAAAACATGGTTTTAAAGAACCACTATTAATCCACCTGTAAAAGCATTATACCACATTAGACACCGGTAAGTTAATTCTATTAAACACAGCTTTCTAAATGAAACGATATTTCATAATTTTACAAGTTCTGAGTAATGAGAAATGGGAGGGGGGTTGTGTGCAGTAAACTCAGGCTCATACATAGGTCTGCACAAAAAAAATTTCATCGTAAACACAAAATCAACTTTGGTTTTTAAAAATACCATCATCCAATCTTTGACATATCATCTCTAAATTATCATATCTAATTGAGATTATCCAATTTTGTTAGTTAATAGTTCTTATTACTTTAAAAACAAAGGGGGGACCTGGAAGAGCTCAGCTGGCACAGAGCCTGCCTGGCAAGCGTGAGGTCGTAAGTTCAATTCCCGTTACCAAAAAAGTATATAAACACAAATTTAAAAATAAAATAAAATCAAAGAGGCTATGTTCTGTTTGACTATGCGTTAAAAACATTTCACTGCTACAAGGCTTGAGGGGCAGTCTTGGGAAATATCTGATCCATTCTTAATTACACAACATGTCGACAATCCGAACAGCATTTTCTGGACAATTTAATATCTCAAAAAAGAACAGAACTACTTTTGTATTAAAAAAATCAAAATGAAAACACTGTATATCGAAACAAACACCTCAAGGTACAAAATTCATGTAAGACTTGGTATTCCTTTTTAAAAATTGTATAATCAATGCTGTTAAATGACAGTAATTCATTTCAAGAAGGTAGGACAAGAAATCCCGCTGATGTGTAAACATTTCATTCTTTTGCAATCCTGATACCAAAAGAGATGAAACCTCTTGCGGAGGCGTGCAACACACTCAGGGAGTACTGTTTACAAATACGAACCTCACAGTTACCCACGTCAAAAGCGCGCGGTACCACTTCGACCGGGCGGGGAGGGGGGTGGGTGTAGAGAAGGCCGGCGAGCAAGAAACGAAATTCAGACACCTCGGCCTTCTCCCGGCAAGGACGAGCCCAGATAAAGTATTTATTATGTATTACGTGTATGCATATGCATATTTACGAGTTACACAGACATTCGAGTCTAAACAAGGGTCGAAGAAGAGGTACACATCACAGGGTTCACACTGGACCCAAAAGTGCTCCAAGCAATCTCATCAACTGAAAATCCGCCGCTCCGGTCCACAACAGGTTTCGGAGCGGAGCGGGGAGCCCCAGCCTCCGTGGATTTCCGCCCCGAGGAGCCCCAAGCCCTCCTCAGGCCGTTCAGGCCGGCGTCCCTACCTCCCTCAGCTCAGCCTTCGCGCGGGACACCAGCAACCCTTTCTGGCCCCGAAAGCGGCCTCAGGCCCCGAGAGGGCTGCTGAGGCGCGCGCGGGCCAGGCCCACACCTGCGAGGCGCGGCACCTGAGGAGGCAGGCGGAGAACCGCCGGCCTTCCCGAGCACACCCCCTCGCTCCCGGGCGGCGGACGGCCAGAGCCTCCGTACCTGCGAGGCCCGCGAGCTACAGGCGCGCGCGGCGCCTCCTCATCTCAGTGGCTCCCGCTCCCCCTCCGCCTCCCGCTGCCGCTGCCGCTGCCGCTGCCGCCGCCACTGGAGGCCGGAACACGACGAGCTCAGGACTCCACCGCCATGTCCGCCGCGCCGCGAACTGCATTGTGGGGGGGAAGGGATGGGGAGGGGGAGGAGGAGGGAGAGGGAGAAAGAGGAGGACCCACTGAGGGGAGGGGGCCGAGGCTAAGAGAGAGCGGTAGAGTGGGGGAAGGGACCTGGTCGAAGCCCTCGCGGGGTCCTGGCCCTAGAGGGGCTGAGACAGTCGGCGAGACGCGGGGGCAGAGGTGCGAGAGAAGGGTTCAGGGGCGTCCCTTCCCTTGGTTCTAGGGCACCCGTTACACCGAGGAGGGGCGACAGGGAAGGACTCAGGGGAGGGACCACACTGTGGACTGTGGGTGGCCGCGGAGAAACAATGGGGTGGGGGCCGCTGGGAGGGCCGCGCACTCACGCCGCGCAGAGGGAAGGAGGCGTGCGCGGGTACGCACAGGAGCTCGTCAGGAGGAGTGGGCGGGCCTCCTGGGGGGTCCCGGCCCCCCGGGGGTTCGCGGGGAGAGGCGGAGTCCTGGAGAGGGGGTGGTGAGGTCCTGCAGGGGGCCTCGGAACGCTACGCAGACTTCTGCGAACCTGATGAGGAAGGAGCCACCGCACCCCTTCCGTGGGGCTCCGGGGTTGCGGCCTGCAGGCCACTGTGTTCTGCCCTCTCTCCTAGCGCGAGGGGACCGAGAGCTGCCTCGGCGCTTGCTCTTGGAGCTGTTCCCCCGGGGGAGGAAGTCGGGCCTGGGGTGTGCACCCTCCGGCCTGTCGAACTCTTCGCTGCCGCAGCGCGTAGACTTAGCTAGACCGAGGAAGTACTGGAGGTCAACCCACCCACCCATTCTTTCATGCCACCAGCCCACCACAGCAGAACCCCTGTTTCTCACAAAAGGCTGACAATTCGGGAATTAAATGTAGCAGAGAAATCTTGAGAAAAAAATCTTGGAACCATCATTCCCTAGTTGTAGTCACTTATAGAACCCACTACAGTTACATAGGACCCCCTTCTCTACTCGCTTTTAAAGTGTTAGGTTCCACTTGTTTAAAGTCAGGATCAGAGAGGAATTTAAGAGTTTCACTAGCTGTTATTTAAAAGACTTCAACTTCAGAGCTTATTTGACCAACCTCTGACCTCAGCGTCGGACAAATCACATAACTGCAGTCCCATGCTAGGCAGGAAAGGGATATGACAGCAGTGGGTGTGGGGATGACGGGAAGAGACTAAATCTTCATCACAAGATAATGCTTCATAAATTCTCCAAGAGGCTGAAACTAATAAGAGGTATTCTGCATAGTTCAACTATTATATCTCAGAAGTGAATAGCTCTTATGTCCATCTGAATCACTAGAGAAGTAGGAGTTCATAATAAACTTGGTGAGAAGGGACTGACCATTTGCCCAATAATGGCTAGAACCCTAAATTTCAAATCAAAGAGGCACCACCTGGATGACTTTGGGCAAAAATAACTTGAGTCTACTCATCTGCAAAGATTTTAAACACATCCAATTTCAGAGAGATGATGAACACAGCAGGAAACAAAAGTGAAAGCATAATGAGGATGGTAGGTTCTAGCCCAGCCAGTGCAACTTAATGATTTTCACATCCCTGACTGAAAATTTTAAAAATAATAGTAAAAATCAAAAGACCTGGAGATAAGCCGGGTGTGGTGGCGCATGCCTGTAATCCCAGCACTTGGGAGGCTGAGGCAGGAGGATTGTTGTGAGTTCGAGATCAGCCTGAGCTACACAGTGAGCTTAAGGCCAGCCTGAACTGCATAGTGAGACCCTGTCTCAAAAAGACAAAAAAAAAAAAAAAAAAAAAAAAAAGTTTCAAAAGACCTGGAGATATATCTCAGTGTAAAGATCTTAGGTCCAATCCCCAGTAGTTGAAAAAAGTGAAAGCTTAAAACCTGTTTAGATACTGAGACACTGCCAACATGCCCTTCACTATGGTTAGTAATATCAGTGTCCTTGTAGCAGTTCAATTGAATAAACATTTCCTGATTACTTAGTATGAGCAAAGCGTTGAGTTAAGTGCCTAAGGATACAAAGGCAAACCACAGATTGGTGTCTCAAAAAGTACACCATTGAGCAAGGAAGGTGGTTCTGTTGAGCAACAATAAAAAACAACAGGCCATGTGAACAAAGGCTTAGGAAATGCAGCAAAGAATGTTATAAATTCCACTTGGGTGAGGCTTCAATGGAGAGGTAGAAGTTAGACCTTCAAGGCTTACCTGTTACATGCCAAATAACATGTTTGTGATTTGAAGAACAGTATTTAGTCTATATGTGCAGAAGGTACATCAAGAAACGATAGCTAGGGCCAGAACAGGGTCTTATTACTGTCTGCCTTATCTTAGCAAATAAACACTCTTCTGCTACTTTTTCTATTCTTAAAAACCCAGCTCTACTCTCACATCCTTTATTAAATCTTTCTGATTACCCCAACATACACACTCCACTGAATATAATTTGTTCCATTTCTGAATTCCTAACTCATGGGCCCTTAGGGAAAAACCAAATCTAGACCACAGCAAAAACCTGGTGGGGAACCTGCCAGATAGCTCAGGCAGAGCACAGAGGCCTGGGTTCGATCCAGGTGAGAAGAGACTGACCATTTGCCCACTAATGACTGAGACTGGGCATGGTGGCATATGCCTATAATCTCAGCTCTTGGGAGACTGAAAACAGGCAAATCATACAAGTCTGTGTGGTGGAACCCTATAGATTCTGTACTAAATACAAAAAAAAAAAAAAAAAAAAAAACTAGGGGGAAAAATAATATTTGAATGAAAACACAACTTGGCAGGGAAGATAGCTAGGCAGCATAAGCACCTACCTGGAAAGTGCAAGGTCCCAAGTTTGATCCCTGGTACCTCATGCTCCGCTGACCCTGAGCCTAGCATGGTGGTGGCCCAGGCCTTGGAAACTGAGACAGGAGGATCACAACAAGTCCAAACTGTGTAGCAATACCCTGTATTAAAAAATAAAATTAAAAAATAATAATAAAATTTTAAAAAAGTTTTACTTCAAGCTCAATTTTCCCCATACCCTTACTTTCTTCAAGGGGGGAGATCACAGAGCTTGGCTAATGGTCATACCCAGTCAAAAAGAGTATATCATCCCCATGATGTGACCCTAACTCCATTTTCATTTTATATTCCCAGCACCTAGCATAACTGTCATGCATAAAATCCAGAAATTGCTGTTGATACTTCAAGTTATCTGCAATACAGAAAACAACTTAAAAAATTTTAAAGATTTTGTAACCAACACCAAAGCTCCCAAGGTATGTGTGCTTTACAGTGGAAGACAGTATAAACAATTAGTTTCTCTTTGTCCTTTATGCCCTTAAAATAAAGCTATGTAAAAATGTTCATTTCATAGTGCAAAATTTAGTAAAAATTAAATTTATTTATTTTTGTCTTTTTGAGACAGGGTCTCACTATGCACTTCAGGCTGGCCTTGAGCTCACTTTGTAGCTCAGGCTGATCTCGAACTCACAACAATTCCTCCTGCCTCAGCCTCCCAAGAGCTGAGATTATAGGCATGGGCCACCATACCTGGCTTCCTTTTCTTAAAATTGAGTTTCTTTTTTGCTCATTTGGATCTCATGTGCCCTTTAACCAGCACGGGTGTATACTTGCTACTCCTCAATTTACTTTAATCTAGATGGAGGATTCTATTTGTGGAATTTTAAAAAAACAATCACATCCTTTAACTTACTTCCTTGAAGCATTATAAAGTCCATTTTTGGTTTTGGTTTTGGTTTCTTTCTTTTATATATATATATATATATATATATATATATATATATATATATATATATACATATATATATATATATATGTTATATATGTTTGAGACGGGGTTTCACCATGCACTTCAAACTGGCCTTAAACTCACTTTGTAGCCTAGCTCAAAGTGAATCTCTTACCTCAAGCCCTCAGCGCTGGGATTATTGGTGTGGATCACCATGCCCAGGGAAAACCTCTTTCTTTAAGGTAGCATTTTTTATTTTTATTTATTTATTTTTTTATGTCTTTTTGAGACAGAGTCTCACTATGCAGTTCAGGATGGCCTTAAGCTCACTTTGTAGCTCAACCTGGTCTTGAACTCACAACAATCCTCCTGCCTCAGCCTCCCAAGTGCTGGGATTACAGGCATGTGCCACCATGCCCGGCCTGTAGCATTTTTTAAAAAGTGGGTAGGAAGATATTAGAAGTTCAAGGACAACATCACAATGCGTACAAATACCTTTTTTTTTTTTTTTAAATAAGCTTTTATCCTAAAGTTAATGTAGAGTTTTTTTGTTTCGTTTTGTTTTTTTCTGAACTGGGAATTAGGAATTCCATTTCTGATGGAACTGGGGATCAAACTCAGGTCCTTGCACTTACCAGGGAAGCACTTATTCCACTGAGCCATCTCCCCAGCCCCCAATGAAGAGTTTGTGACTACTTGTAAACTTAAGAGGACCCGGCCTGATAATTCAGTGGATTACAGCACCTGCTTAGGCAGAGTGCAGCAGGCCTGGTCTGATCCCCCCAACCCCTGGGGGTGCTGTGCCTGCCCGGCCCGGCCCTCAGGGTTTGCTGAGACTGTTTTTCAGACTGGGCGGGGTTGTGTGAGCCTGTAATTCCAGTGCTTGGGAAGCTGAAAACAGGAGAATCACTAGGAGTCCCATCTATGTAGTGAGTCCCTATAGACCCTGTCCTAAATACAGGAAAAAAAAGAGATGAACAGAACTGTCATCTATAGCAAAAATTGCAGGTATTTATTAAACTTTTGTTTGAATGTTTGTACTTTTAGAAAGCTCATTTCTTCCCAAAGCTACCTATTCTACATGATAAAAATTCACCAATCTTTGTGTCATAGTATCTATTTGCCTCAGGAGTAACACCAGTCTTTCTTCAAATATAAAAAATAACAGTGTGAATTAGATAAGCTAGGGCAGGAAAGGGCTCTAATGTCTATAATTCTAATATAAACTCCCTTTAGGTCAGCTCTTTTATCTCCCCTTTAAATCAAATTATTTTTCTCCAAAACAAAAATGAGATCCAACTTTATTCTACCCATCTTCCTAAAACCAATTCTAATGTGTCAGTAAAAGTTGTACTCATCTATTTTGGTGTCTTCTAAAATGCTTTGTCCTCTGCCCAGAAATAGACCCTTATATGTATGTTAAATTTTATTTATTTATTTATTTTTAACCAGTAATCAAACTCAGGACTTTGGTCTTGCCAGGCACTCACTGTGCTGCTGAGCGATATCCCCCCTGGCCGAATGATTTTCAGTAAGGATGCAAAGACTATTCAGTACAAGAGACAGTTTTGTTTGTTTGCCTGTCTGGGTTTTTTTTGTTTTGCTTTGTTTTGTGTGTTTTTTTGTTTTTTTGGGGGTGAGGTTTTTGCAGTACTGGGGATTAAACTTAGTACCTTATGCTTGCCAGGCAGATATTTTTGCTGCTGAGCTATATTTCTGGCCCTAGAAGAAACAGATTTGGGGGAGGTTTGTTTGTTTGATAAGTGATGCTGGGAAAACTGAATACTCACTTGCAAAAGGATGAAGTTGCCACATGACCTTAGGTTGTTTATAAAACTTATAAAATAGATCCATAACCTAAATGGATCAAGACTAAAACTATAAAACTCATAGAAGAAAACATGGAATAGGAATATTATAGCATTGGATATGGCAATAATTTCTTGGTATGACACAAAAAATAACATCAACAACAAAAAAGACAAATTGGCCTGCATAAAAACTTAGTTTCCGTTCATTACATGTCAATAAACCGAGTGTGAAAGCAATACACAAAAAAGGAGAAAATATTCAAAAAAAAAAGGAAGAAAATATTTAAAAGTCACATACATCTCTGATAGGGAGCTAAAAATCAGAATATACAAACAATGAATAATGCTCAACAAAAAAAAAATATACAACTCAAATGGGCATATGATTTAAACATGCTTCTTCAAAGGAATGGCCCATGAGCACATTAAAAGATAATTGAATGTCACTAATCATTAGGGAAACGTAAAACAAACTACAATAAAGCCGGGCGTGGTGGCGCATGCCTGTAATCCCAGCACTCGGGAGGCTGAGGCAGGAGGATTGTTGTGAGTTCGAGACCAGCCTGAGCTACAAAGTGAGCTTAAGGCCAGCCTGAACTGCATAGTGAGACCCTGTCTCAAAAAGACAAAAAAAAAATAATAATAATAAAATAAAATAAAACAAACTACAATAAAACACCACCTCTCACCCATTAGACTGACTACTCAAAACACCAGAAAATAGCAAGTCTTGGTGTGAGTATACAGAAATTGAGATCCTTGTATGTTGGCAGAAATGTAAAATGAAAAAAAAAAAATGTAAAATGATAGGGCTGCCATGAAAAATAGTATAGGTGAATCTAAAAAATATTAAAAATATAATTACTATATGATTCAGCAATTTCACTTTTGGGTATACATCCAAAAAAAAAAAAAAAAGACAGGGTCTCAAAGAGATATTTGTGCATTCATGCTCATAACAACATTATTCACTATAGCTAGAACATGGAAGTAGCCAAAGGGCCATTGAAGAATGAATACTTAAGATGATGTACTGTACCCCCAAATAGTGGAACGCCATCCAGCCTAAAAAATTAAATTCTGCCGTACGCTATAACACAGCTGACTCCTGAGGATGTTTGCTAGTAAAATAAGCCAATTACAAAAGAAAGTACTACATAATAACACTTACATGAAGTAGCTAGATATGATCAAAAATCAGAGAGCCAGAGGTACAGTGATGGTTGCATAGGACTGGGAAGAAGAGGAAATAAGGAGTTACTAGTTAATAGGCATAGAGTTTCAGTTTTTATCAAAGGAAAAGTTTCAGAGGCAGGTGCCCGTGATGCTTGCACAGCAGTTGTATGCTTTTTTGTTTGTTTTGGTTTTGTTGTGTTTTGATTTGATTTTTTTTTTAATGTGATTTTTGGAGAGAGTCTACTATGTAGTCCAAGCTGGGCTCGAACTCACAACATTGAGATCCTATCTTACTCCGGAAATAATGGCTATCACCAAAAGAATCAAGTTACAAATGCTACTGAGGGGCCCATGGTGGTCCTGCTACAAAGCAGGTGGGAATGTAAACTAGTGCAACTATTTATGAAATCAGTATGGAGAGGCCTCAAAAACCTGAAACTAGAAATTCCATTTGACCCCGGTTCTGCCAAAATAAAAAATAAAAAAGTCAGAGTAGTGGTTACCTCTGACTGGGGGTGTAGATTTGAACTGGTAGAAGGTATGGGAGAGCCTTCTAGAGTTCTGGAAAGAACTGTATACAAATTCTGCACTTTTTTTTTTTTTTTTTTTTTTTTTTTTTTTTTTTTTTTGCGGGGATGGGGTAGGGGTGGGGTTGAAGCAAGGTTTTGCAAGGCAAAGTCAGGCTGGCCTTGAACTGACTTTGTAGCTCAGGCTGGCCTCAAACTCACAACTAGCCTCCTGCCTCAGCCTCCTGAGTGCTGGAATTATATTGCATGCTCTAAACTTTACTTGTTTGGAACAGCCTTTCATTCAGTTCCAGAATACATTTCCCAGCCTTGACCTCTGTCAACACTCCTCAGGGCCCTGCAGACATCCACTGTCTCTAGGAAAACCTTAAACTTCTCTCTGTTGCTTCTGCTGAAGCACAGTTGCTTACCCTAGCTCTGCCTACCTCATGCTCCTATCTCCACTGTTCTTGTTCTCCCTGCTCTTTTCTCTACCTCCTCTCCCCCTAACTATCCCTGTCTTTATGCAATTTCCCTTTTGCCTCCCCCTCCCTGTCCTCTCCTTCCCTTCCTCCCTCCAAATTTCTCTCTGCTGTCTTCCAATGTCAAACACACCATTCCTGATTTTGGAGGAATTTCTCCCTACCTCTTTCACAGCAATGATAGTTTTTTTTGTGCCATATTACCAAGGAATACTCTCAGAAGGGTACTGTTATCCTTCGAAACCCATCTAAGATTTCCTCTGGTTTTATCTTTATCCTACGTGCCCCACAAAAGAGCCACTTACATTATGCCCTTATTTTCCTTTCTATCCAAACATGACAGTACAAATTTAAGTCTGCTATAGTCACAACAGCATAAACTATTTCAAATCTGGGGCTGCCTTCAAAAATCTGGGACACAATGTTGCTATAAATTCCACCTATCCAAAACCCAGCTCTTAACCAACTTTGCAAGCAAGAGCCCTGAACTAAGAAAATTCCCTTTTTCCACCTCTGGGAATGAGAATTTTGACATCCAGATTGTCTTCTATAAATCCTACATAGAGGAATTATTTTCTGGAGACTTGTGCAGCTCATAAAAATCATTCACTAAGAAAGACTGAGCCCATTTTGAAACCAGAGTACACAGTTTTTTTTTTTTAATGTATTTAATACAGGGTCTATAGGGTCTCACTACATAGATCAGACTCAGTGATCCTGCTTTTTACAGCCTCCCAAGTGCTGGGATTACAAACAAGTGCCACCACGTCCAGTCTCAGTTTACCAGTTGACTTATGCATAAATCTAAATAATGATCTCTGAAGTGTTTCAGTCCTTTTTGTGTTAAACTTCTAGTTTTTCCTCCCTAAAAAATGAGAGAGCGGCTAAGCAATGTAAATTCTTCTGGTCTGATTTAGACTTTCCTTCTTACAGTAAATTCTGCTGATTCTAAATCTCCATGGTTGCATTCACTCAAGGTTCTTTTTTTTTTTTTTTTTTTTTTTTTTTTTTTTTTTTTTTTTTTTTTTTTTTTTTTTTTTTTTGTCTTTTTTGAGACAGGGTCTCACTATGCAGTTCAGGCTGGCCTTAAGCTCACTTTATAGTTCAGGCTGGTCTCGAACTCACAGCAATCCTCCTATCTCAGCCTCCCAAAGTGCTGGGATTACAGGACTGCACCACTACGCCCGGCTCAAGGTTCACTTTAACAAGTCTTAAACACAATCTCTGGTTCCACCAAAAAAAAAAATTAAAAAAGTCACATAAAGGACCAGGGAGATGGCTCAGTGGAATGCTCTTCCCTGGCAAGCACAAGGGCCTGAGTTCAATTCCGGGTTCTGTAAAAAAACAGAATAGTCTTAAACATATTCTGAAGAAGTTGGCTTCCTCCAGTAAGTCTGCAAAACTTCCCATTTGAACTTTTCATTGCCCTTTGAAATGACATTTTTCTTGGTGAATGAATATGGCTCTGCTTAGCTACAAATAATCCTAATTCTTTTTGTCATGTCCTTTCTGCCCACTTCCATCTTCTACAGAGGAGAAGTACTTTCAAAAAGTATTTGAAACCTTTTTGTTTCCAGAGAACAGCAACTTGCCAATCAGTGTATCCAACTTTAGGGTGGACACAGAAATATGCAGGCCTGAGATATCCTGTAATTCAATAAATACCCACTTTGTCTCTGCCTGTCCCCCTTTTCCAGGCTCCAGCAGCAATGGGGGAGTCAGAGAAGATGAACAATTTGAAAACACTGTGTGTGTATTCTGTGGACTACTTGCACTCTTTTCCCTAAGTAACTTGGAGCTTTGATTTTAAGCTGGGAACACCCAGTTCCAAGCTTGGATATATAGTTTCAGTGCCCATAGAGGTGAAAACAACAAATAGCCAGTGGAGGTAAAGGTGGGGGCTGGAGAGACAGACTAATATAGTAGTCAAGAGCACAGAGAGTATTTTGGAGGCAGACTGCAGGTAAACACATAGTTGTTTTCTAGCTGTGTAATTTTTTTTATATATATTTAGTATAGGATCTACAGGGTCTCACTAAGTAGATTGGACTTGTAGCAATCCTCCTGTTTCAACCTCCCAAATGCTGAGATTACAGGTGTGTACTACCATGCCCAGTCTCAATCTGGGGGTGGGGCCGGCACAGAACTTTGGGGATTGAAGCAGGGGACTGACACAGGGGATTGAACCCTGGTCCCTAAGATTTGCCTAAGCAGGCGCTTTAGTCCGCTGAGCTGAGCTATCTGGCTGGCCCTCTCAGACAGAGGCTTTCTTTCCCCCAATAAATATTCTGCTCTTAAATAATAATAATAGTAACTACCTATTTCACCATGTAACAGAACATGGTGAAATATTTCACAGCTATTTCACATAGCTGTCATAAAGATTAAATGACCTCAAAAAGACAAAAAACAAAACAAAACAAAAAAAAAAAAGATTAAATGAACTAGCATGTACAAAGTACTTGCAATTATAATCAATCTTTACATAGTAATAAGATGGGCACATTGGTAGCTAGTGCTGAGGTACAGCAAAGGAGAAACAATTGAAAGCTATGAAACAAGGTCCAAGAATGTATAGCTCAGTGTTGGCTGCATAGCATGTGGGAAACCACACGCATACCCACAGTCACGCAAACAAAGCAATCGAAACCCCATCTTTGTGAGATAAAGGTTCCTAGACTTTCAGTTCAAGTTTAATGTCTTAGGAATTTTTTCCTGATAACCCCTGCCCCCCTGCCAAAAAAAAAAAAAAAGTTAAAAAAAAAAAAACCCAAAACTAAAATTTTTGCTCATTAAGTATCTCAGTCTACTTAGTCAACATTTATTTGTCATTCGAAAAAACATATATATTGTACTTAAATACTTATAATAATTACTTATTAGTGGGACATATATGTACCTGTTGGGCAATTCACATCTCAGACTTTGAAATCAGATGATGATTGCTTTTTTTTCAAATTGATTGTTACAGGGTCCCCCTATGCAGTTCAGACTCTTACTGATCCTCCTGTCTCAGGCTCCCTAGGACTAGGATTACAGGTTTGCACCACCATGCCCAGTTCAAGAGCAAAATGCACCATATGAGGTATCAGGGTTCAAACTTGGGACCTTGCATTTGTCAGGCAGGCAGGTGCTTATGCTGCTGAACTATCTCCCCAGCCTGATGATTGGGTTTTTGAAGTAGGGTCTCATTGTGCAGCCTAGGTGACCCTTGAACTCCTGCCTCAGCCTCCCTAGTGCTAGGATTACTGGCTTGTGCTATCATGTCCAGGTCTTAGAATCAGATTTTAAACTTGTACACTCATTTCTTGTTTCATATAGGTTGTTGCTCAGTACTTGCTTTTTATTACAGCAACATCTGAGAGCCTAGTTTCACAAAAACATGGCATCCAGAGGCATGTAATTGCATCTAATGTTAAAAATTTGAGCTCAAGTTTATGGGGTATCAGAGTGATATTGAATTTCTCTATGTTTCTCTTCACATTCTAACATATCCTGTAGTGTCCTTCAGGATAAATCAATTATAGCAACACAGATCTCCTCCACATATAGTTTGAGAACCATAGGTACAAGAGAACAAACACATTGAATAATAACATGGATCACCAAAAATAATCACTAATAATATTTAGCCTTCAGATAACTTTAACAGTTTAATTTATGGTCAGCTTGTTCTATTATTATTATATTATCAGTCTATTAAAGAACCCAAAAATATCAAATGTCATCTATCTATCTATCTATCTATCTATCTATCTATCTATCTATCTATCTATCTATCATCTATCTATATTACAAAATTCCTTCAGTCTGACCACATCCTAACAACACAAACCCTGAAGTCATATAGATTTGAACTCATATTTATACTCATTGTTTCCTATGATTATGAGCAAGTCTCTCAGTCCTTCTGATCACTTTTTTTAATGAGAGTTTACTTTTTTTTTTTTTTTTGGCAGAACCAGGAATTGAACTCAGATCCTGGCATTTGCCAGGGAAGCGTTTATTCTACTGAGCCATCTCCCTAACCCCGAGTTTACTTATTTTTTTAAATTTATTTATTTATTTATTTTTGGTACCTGGGATCAAATTCAGGATGTTGGGCTTGCCAGGTAGGCACTTATTCCACTGAGCTATATCCCCAGCCCCCTGGTCACTTTCTCATTCCTAAAATTTGGTTAATAATTCTCACCTTGGGGCCAGAGAGATGGCTCAGTAGAATAAGCATTTCCCTGGCAAGGGCAAGGGCCTGAGTTCAATCCCCAGTTCTGCCAAAAAAATAAAATAAAATAATAATAATTCTCACCTTCTACATATTTTTGGAAAGTAAAAGGAATGACATAGAAAGAGCCTACTGCAGACCCCAGAAAATAACAAGTGCTCAAGAGCCCCTTGATGGTTTCTTTTTCTCTTTCTTTCTTGCCATGCTAACCAGGTTGACCTCAAACTCCTGGCTCATGTCTGTACCTCCAAGTAGCTGGGACACTAGGTGTATGCCACATCTGGCTTTCTTGCCATTTTCTAAACACGTTTAGACTTTGCATCTTACTAGACTGCTGTAACATGTTCTTCGTTGGCTTGATAAACCCTCCTGCTTTTCTCTGCTGCCAAACTGTTCATTCTGCATCACCCAAATTAAATGCATTCTCCCCCCTTGAAGCCTCCCTTGGCTTTTTTAGTGAGTATGAGTCACTTCCTCTTGATTCTAGGGCACTTACCAGATATCACTTCACTTGATGGCATTGTTTTGCTTTTTTCTATTTTTTTGGTGCAGGGTCTCACTATGCATGCAGCCCACATTCATAGTGATCTTCCTGCTTTTTGCCTCCCATGTGCTGGGATTACAGGCGTGCACCACCACGCCCGGATTGCAGAGCACCGGAAGGCGGGGCCCGTGGATAGCATTGTTTTAATCTCTTCTTTATGGTTCTTTTTCCCTCACCATATTTTGTGGTTTTCCTCTATGGCCAAAGCCACATGTCATTTTCACAGAATCGAGCATAGTTCTTGGCCCTCAATAAATGCTCTGGTGAATGGAGGGATAATAATAGCAAATACATAAGACTACTTAAGGCGCAGGGGGAGGGGCTGGGGAGATGGCTCAGTGGAATAAGCGCTTTCCTGGCAAGTGCAAGACCCTGAGTTCAAACCCCCAGTTCTGCAAAAAAAAAAAAGGCGCAGGGGCCAGGGGTTCAATCCCCCCAGCCAGCCAAGCCAGCTGAGCTTGGCCCCAAGCCCAGGGCACACTGAGACAGCAATGGAGACTGAGTGTGGTGGCACGCACCTATAATCCAGCACTTGGAGGCTATAACCAGGAGAATCATTATGAGTCCAATCTAGTAGTGAGACCCTGAACACCCTGTAGACCCTTCCCTAAAAGATATAAAATAAATAAATAAAAATAAAACACTACTTAATTCTAGGCACTGTACCGAGTGCTTTACAAATGTAATTAACTTGCTTAATATTCACATAATCCTATGAATTATCATTTCCAACCTATAGATAGGAAAATGAAGCAAAGTGAAATTATGTAATTTTCAGCTGCTAACTGTACAAGCAAGGATCCAAGGTAAGCAGTCAATGTCAGAACCCAGGCTTAGATCTAATCAACAGACTATGTGCTGTCCCATGAACAAAGGGAAAACCAGAGGCAAATACGGTCTTCCCCAAAGTCTCTCTTCCTCTGGCTTTTTAAAAATTTGTTTGTTGTTTTGTTTTGTTTCAGGAATTGAATCTAAAGCCTTCAGAATGAATTTCAGCCCTTTTTAAAATTTTGAGTAGGATCTTGCTAAATCGTAAATTGTCCAAGTTGGACTCAAACTTATGGTCCTCCTGCCTTCGCTTCCCAAAGTACTAGTTTATAGGCATCTGTCACCGTGCCCAGGTTACAAAAGCATTTATAGTAGGAATATGTAACAGTCCTTCAGAGGTGTAGAGGGAAAGATTTCCAACTCTCTGGGGGGTCAAATGGGAGAGGAGCAGTTCAGCAGAACCCTACAGGATGAGTGATATTTAAAAAGGAAAAGAAAAAGAAGACAGAAATCAAAAGCAAGAACTATGAAAGAAACTGTAGCCTAAATGGATGAATTCTTTTCTATGTCTAAAAATAATCTATATTTAGTCCACAATTCCCTGATCTAATAAGAATTTGGAAGCAATATGAAATAATATAGGGCCAGGGAGATGGCTCAGTGGAATAAGCGCTTCTCTGGCAAGCGCAAGGGCCTGAGTTCAATCCCTGGTTCTGAAAAAAAAAAAAAAAGAAATAACATAAAAGGTAACATATGAAATAGTTTTCTTAATTGTCCCTCCTGTGAATTCCCAAGAATATCTCCTCCTTCTCATTTTTGGCTTTTTGGGGCAGGGTTTCACTAAGCAGCTCAAGCCAGCCTTGAACTCACTTTGTAGCCCAGGCTGGCCTCCAACTCACAGTAATCATCCTGCCTCCACCTCCTGAGTGCTGAGGTTATTAGTGTATGCCACCATCCCTGTTTCAAAAATATCTTCTTACCTGTATCATGTTAACTATGCTCCACTGCCATCATCTACCTACAATAACTCTACCTCAGTTATGAAGTATCTACGCTTTAGATTAAAGACCATTAAGATTTATTTCACTTTTATGTATCCCTGGAACCAGTTCTGTGAATATTCTGCCATAATCACGTAGCCCTAAAAAAAAAAGTAGACTTTCAGTGGCTTCACAGAATATTTTGTTCTTGAAAGAGGCTCATCCTATGTAGTTCAGACTGGCCTTGAATTCATTTCGGAGCCTAAGCTAGCCTGGAACTCATGATGATCATCCTGCCTCAGCTTCCCAAGTGCTGGGACTATAAGCATGCACCACACAACCCCTGCCAGCAGTCTCTCAATTTTAGTCTCATGTTCCATACTCTTTGTTCCAGTTAATATTAAATACCTCTTAGTTACTTGGGCAAAATTTTACTCATTTTTCTAAGTATACTTTTTTTTTGTCTTTTTGAGACAGGGTCTCACTATGCAGTTCAGGCTAGCCTTAAGTTCACTTCATAGCTCAAGCTGGTCTCGAACTCACAACATTCCTCCTGTCTCAGCCTCCTGAGTGCTGGGATTACTTAAGTATACTTTTAGAAACTTAGGTTTAAAAAGCTTTGTATGGGACCATGACAGATAGGGACTAATTAATTCAAACTAGTGAATCACCATTTAGTGACTATTTCACTTAGTATTATTCACTAGAGAAACAGATTTACTATACAATATACACATATATAATATTAAAATTATATATATTTGTAAGGTAGGCTCCCAATGACCATCTGCAGAATTTCACAGATTGGTGTGAATGGGTTGTCTTCATGCTGGAGAGATCTGAAGGATATAGCCAGAAGTCAAAGCATGGACCTCATTGCAGGATCCCATGTGGGGCCATATTAAGAAGCCAGAGGGTCTGTGTTGGAAGCCTGAAGATGCCATCCAAAGACAGAAGCAAATCTACCTCCTTCCTTTCCTTTTTATTTCCTCAGGCTATAAGCCAATTGGTTGGTGCCACCCCTATCAGGGTTGGTCTTTCCTCTTCAGAGAAGTCCACTATCCAGACACACCCAGAACTATATAAACCCATTTCCTACTCAAGTTGACACCAGAGTTAACTATCACAGTGGCTTGGAAGCATTTTCCATGCACTACAAAGGATCAGAGTTGCCACATGGATATGTAGCTCAGTGATAGATTCTTATCCCAGAACCATACTGAGAGAAAAAAAGAAAAAGAGAGAAGGAGAAGGAGGAGGAGGAGAAGGAGGACGAGGAAGAAGAGGAGAAGGGGAGGGGAGAAGAAGGGAGGGGAGGGGAGGGGAGGAAGAAGAGGAAAGGAGGAGTAAAGGGAAGTGGGAGGGGAGGAAAAAAAAGAATTGTTGCTCTGCAAACAGTTAAAGAAATAATGCTTTATCTTTCAGGTAGGTTTTGCTCACAATACTTTCCTCCCTTCACTCTTGAACCATTTATGGTGGTCCTCTTCTTGCCACCGGTCTCCTGCGTGCTTACTTTTCTTATAGCAGTTTTCAATACATCTCTTTGGTCAGCTTCTCCTTCCGGTAACCAGCTAGCCTCAGGATTCACTGTTCCTCTGTTATTCTGTTCTGATGCATCGCCAGGAGCATCAGAACAGAATAACCTCTGGACCCTCACTATTCAACACCTCTTCAGATGCTACTACCTTTTGGGTAAGCTTTATATGAGGAAAGAGGCTGGGTGTGTGGAGAAACCAAAGTTTGTACTCTGAATGAGTTCCCAGTCTGTTGAGAAGACAAAAGATGTTTCCCCTTTTATAAGGAAATTCATTTCCTTCTCTTTTACCACATATGCACTCAATCTCCAAGTTTTGTTCTATTTTCTTCTTTGCCCTTGCATCTTATATCTTGAATCTTAGTTGAAATTCTTTCTTTTTTTTTTTGGCAGAACTGGGGATTGCCCTTGCCAGGGAAGCACTTATTCTACTGAGCCATCTCCCTGGCCCCTTGAAATTCTCCTGTAAAGGGGAATTTTTCTTCTTTTTCATCCTCATTTGTTTATTTATTTTATTTTATTTTTTATTTTTTTGTAGAACCATGGATTGAACTCAGATCCCTGTGCTTGCCAGGGAAGTACTTATTCTACTGAGCCATCTCCCTAGCCCTCATTTGTTTATTTATATCAATAAAGACTCAGTGATATTTAATTAATTTTGTGCGCTATAATCCTATAAAATGCTTATTTTGTTGCTCAGATGATTCTATCTTAACTGTTGGGAACACCTCTCTACTGCCTTCTGTCTTTTTGGCGTGTTCCCATCCTAGCATCACAAGATACCTCACTGTCTTTTCTTTGCCTCAACCCTGGAATGTATCCAAGCAATCTTGAAGCAATCTTGATTCTTTTTTTTTAAGACCAGTATTTATAAACCAAGATCCAGGAATTAATGGTTTTTGTTGTTACTGGGAAATCGCTGGTTGTAGTCTCTCCCAGGATAAAGAACGAGGGCATCTTATACGTACACCAGCCCACATATGCACTCACATCTACAATTCTTTATCTATATATTTTTAAACATAAGTTTATATTGATACTGTGCATATTTTCTAACTTTATGTGCATGGTTTCATACTATAAATATTTTTCTACAGCTTGATTTTTATTTGATGTCTGCTTTTTAGATTTAATCATGTTGATATATGTAATTCTGGTTTGCTCATTTTAACAATTTTCTTAATAGTAGCCTTTTATGTGAGTCATCTTCTGTATTATTTCTAAGCACTGCCAACTCTGAAGATTATTGTTAGTCATTTGTAGCTATTATGGGTGGTAAGCAGTATCCTAAAGAAAAAGGAAAGTGGGTGGCCCAGCTCTTACTACAGGAAGATTATAACTGTCACACTTATATGGTGACTTCTTTTGATGAACGCATTAAAACAGTTTTATTGAATGGCCAACCACCTCCTCTATTTAGTTCTTTTGTGCAACTTCATCAATATAGCGATGTCTTCATTTCTTTGTTCTGGTTTTATGTTTATTTCTGTTCTTCTTCATTATAGTTACCCTTTGCAGTTATTTCTGGCATTATTTTGTAATCTGTTAATAACCCATAGTTGTGTTTGGCATTTAAAAAATCAGTTATTCTTTTCAGATTCAGTCTGAATCGTATGAATTTAGACATTTTTCAGGCAGTAATTGGCTAAAACATCAAGTGATATTGCAGAAATTTAGGTGCTATCATTTTACAATTCTTCTATCAATAAGTCTCATGCTTTGTCATTTTATTATTTATGCAAAAATTTACCACCTGATTATAACTAAAATTGGTCACCATTAGAACTAGTGAGTATGGGGCTGGCCAGAAGGCACAGGGACTGGGATTCGATCTTGTCATCCTGTACCAGTCTCACCCCAGTGGTGTGCTGAGACAGTGATTGAGACAGGGTGTGGTGGCATATACCTGTAATCATAGCACTTGGGAGTCGGAACACAAGAGGATCACTACGAGTCCGATCTGTGTAGTGAGACCCTATAAACCCTGTACTAAATACATTAAAAAAAAAAAAAAAGAACTAGTGAGTATAAATGAGACAAGCTTCAAAATGGAAAGCTAATAATTTATTTTTGAGAGTCTTAGGAGGTATGCTTGTCACAGTGCATCATAACATCACAATTGCTTTTTTTCTGGCACTGAATGTTCCATGAAAGTGACCCCTGCTAATAGCCTTGTGCAAAGAAAATGGCCAGTGGGAAGCTGTTACATAAATAGATGGATAGATAGGTGGATGCAAGAATTCTACAAGCTCTGGTGTCCAATAGCTGTCTTAGTTACTTGCTTCGTTGCTGTAACATATTACCCAATATCCATAATTTAAGAGAAGAGAGTTCTATTTTGGCTCACAGTTTGTAGAGGTTTCAGCCTGTAGCAGGCTGACTCCACAGCAGATGGCATAGCACAGAGGCATGGTGGAGGCAAGCTCCTGATGTCATGCAGAGGAGAAGCAGAGTGAAGAGAGGAGCCAGGGAAGGAGATAAACTCTTCCAAACCACTCTTCTGATAAATCTCCTCTTCCAACCAGACCCCAACCTCCTAATAACAAGCCAGCTATAAACCCCTTTAATCCAACTATCTTCTGAAAGCCCCACCATGAGGCTTTGGGGGACATTATAGGTTTAAACTACAACAGTATCATAGAGGATGTGGAAAATCTGATAGGTCAGAACTCAAGGTGTCCCAGGCACCCTTCCCCCAAACACTCCCCATTCTGCACCCTGAACTTGGCTCACTTCCTTTTGGCCCCGCACAGACAGCAAAACCACAAAGAAGGAAAATGACCTCCACCTCCCATCCAGCTGCTTCAGCCCACAAACACCCTCCCCACAAAACACTTTAAAAAGCCCTGTGCTTTGCCATTTTTGCGACTGTCTTCCACTAGACAGCCAACCTGCTTGCTCCTATTTCCAATAAATCTTTTTCCATCAGAATGCCTGGTCTGGTCAATTGCATGAGTTTGTACCTAACAAAACCTTTCATCTTATCTTTTTCAAACAGGGTCTCACTCTGCAGTTCAGGCTGGCCTTGAGCTCACTTTATAGCCCAGGCTGGTCTCAAATTTGAAACAATACTGCCTCAGCTTCCCAAGGCCTGGGACTACAGACATGTACCACCATGCCAGGCCAAACCTGTCATTTTAAAGCTATATAAATTTTTTAGTCCTATCTGAATTTCCTGACATATGGGTCTTAAAATCCACAGTAGGGGCTAGGGAGGTGGCTCAGTGGAATAAACACTTCCCTGGCAAGTGCAAGAGCCTGATTCTGCAAAAAATATAAAAATATAAAAAATAAAATCCACAGTATATTGAGAGCCATGACCACAAACCTTTTAGAGATGTCAGTGATGTAAATAGACCCCTGTAGCACAAGTGCTACAGGTTCCCTACCAATGTTAGTGCTCAGTGTGTAGCTTATATGCTTTGCAGTAACTAGTGACTGGGGGAGCCCCTTGAAAGCTTTGAGATGGAGTGACTCAAGAAACTAAGGAATGGTTAGAGGGCTGGGATTTTGAGCCCCACACCTCTGATAAGAGGAGGTTAAGTTGTAAAGCAGGTTGACCACCAGCAGCCAGTGATTTATCCAAACATGCCCATACACTGAAGTTTCCTTAAAAACCTAAAAAGATTAGGTCTTAGGAGCTTCTGGACAGCTGAATGCATAGAGGGTTCTGTAAGTTGGAGAACCTAAGAGAACACAGAATCTCCTAGCCCATTTCTTTTTTTTTTTTTTTTTTTTTTTTTTTTTTTTTTTGTCTTTTTGAGACAGGGTCTCACTGTGCAGTTCAGGCTGGCCTTAAGCTCACTTTGTAGCTCAGGCTGGTCTCGAACTCACAACAATCCTCCTGCCTCAGCCTCCCGAGTGCTGGGATTACAGGCATGCACCACCACACCCGGCTTCCTAGCCCATTTCTTACGTGCCTTACCCTGTGCATCTTCTTCATCTGGCTGTTCATTTATATCCTTTATAATAGTCTTTGTACTAAATAGGTGAACAAAAACATTTCTAGCCTGGCATGGTGAGGCATGCCTGTAATTTCAGCACTGAGAAGGTTGAGGGAGATTTCTGTGAGTTTGAGGGCAGCATGGGCTACATAGTGTGTTCAAGGTCAGCCTGAACTACATAGTGAGACTCTGACCAAAGAAAAACACATTTCTAGGAATTCTGCTAGATTCTGGCAAATTAATCAAACCAAAGAAGAGAGTCATAAAAAACCTTGAGTTAAGGCTAGTTTGGTCCCTGGAGGTTGTAATTTTTATCTAAAGTGTAAGGCAGCCAGGCCAGGGAGATAGCGGCATAAGCACCTGCCTTACAAAGGCAAGGTTCTGAGTTCAATACCTGGTACCACAATCAGTCACTCAATCAGTCAATAAATGAATGAAATGGAGCACGGTCTTGTGAAACTGTTTCATCTGACACTATTTCCAGGTAGTTAAATTAAAGGATTGAATTAAAATACAGAAGACCCAGCTGTAGTGTGCAGGGAAACTCCAAATCACAATCCGGTGTCAAGTGTTAGGTTGGCTACCCTATTTCACCCAAAATAAGACCTCACTGGGAAATAAGTCCTAGCATGATTTTTCAGGATGCTGGTAATATAAGCCCTACTCCAAATATAAGCCCCAATTACAATCATCAACCAGACAGTTGCAGCACAAACAGATATAATGAGTTAGAAAATAATATTACTATATAATTAAATATAAATAGATAATATTGCTGACATTAATATTTAAGATAGATGGTAATAGAGATTATAATTATTTATAAATACCCAAGTGGGTGCCTTTGGATGAGAGGTAAATGCCTAAGTAAACAGACAAACTCCAGACTTACTGTCAAATAATCAATCCAAGCATAAGCATACTACACAAATAAGATATTCCAATGTGAATCTTCATAATTCAATATATTGTGTCTTGTAATGGACACACTTAACACACTCAAGTAAAATAAGCATTTTCTAAAGTTTGGAGCCTGGAATTTTTTTTTTTTTTTTTTGCAGAACTGGGGATTGAACTCAGGCCCTTGCACTTGCCAGAGATGCACTTATTCTACTGAGCCATCTCCCAGGCCCTGGAGCCTGGAATTTTTTGTTACTTTTGTGTGGCCTATCAATCTTATTTATTTATATATTTATTTGATACAGGGTCTCTGTAGTTCAGTGCTGGGATTACAGGTGTGCACCCCCCACACCCACACACACCTGTTATCTCTGGTCCTTGGGCTTGCCAAGCACTTATACCACCTAGCTCTCTCCCCACTTGGCCCATCAATCTTAAATGTTATTATTTTTGTTGCAACTCCTGTCTCAGAAAAAAACTTCAATTAACTCTTGATTTAACAGAAATTTTGGGAAGCTCAGCCTGCAAAAGGTTGTGGTTTAGGTGAAGAATTCATGGATAAAATTACTGACAGCTATGTTGCCAATACACTAGGGACAGGCTGCTGGGGCAAGAAGCGCTCAGTTAAGGAGACCTCCATTGCTAGACATGTGCAATTAGTGCCAATGGTTCTACAGGAAATGGAGTTATAAGAAATTCAGACCAAAATTCAGGATTTGGAGCATTACAACAATGTCCCAGAAGAAGATGATCTGACTGCATTTAAATCAATATAGATCTTTGTACATGAGTGAATAAATATGGGTTGTTTTAGGTGAATACGTGTGGATAGCTATATATTAAAAATTAAGACATCACCAAAAAATAAGCTATATTGTGTCTTTTGAACAAAAATTAATATAAAACTTGGTCTTATTTTCATGGAAATACAGTAATTTTGGTGGTGCTTGGCTGAAATTTCAAATACTTGGGAAGCTGAGGTAGGAGGATCCTGAGTTTAAAGCTAGGCTGGGGAACACAACATAGTTAGACCCAACAGAGGAGGGGGATGAGAGAGAGAAGGAGGGAAGGAAGGAGGGAAGGGGAGAGAGGGAAAGAGGGAGGGGAGGAGGGAAGCAGGGAGGGAGGGAAAGTGAATTCTATGTAGTGATTGTGTGAGAATAGAAAGTAGAGGAAAGGAGAAGCATTTCTGGGATTTTTTCTATTAGCAAATACTGATGAAGACTGAATCTATATAAATTTAGTACTAGGTCTAAATGACAAGGGTTCAGCTGCAAAATAAATATCATAAATCTTGCCAAAGTAAAAAAAACAATGAGTAACAGAAATTAGGACATAGAGAGAATGTGGTAGAGGTTTAGCCGTATTACCACATTGTCTTTTTTAAAAAGACAATGCCATTCATTTTAATCATCATATTTATAACTGCCATTCATCAGTTTCTTGTTTCTTTTAAATTTAATAATACGTTTTGTTCTCTTCATTATAGTATTCTACTTAGTATGATCCCATTAAAATTATTTTCATATATCAGTAAAGCAATATAAATACATATAGAGGTATCCAGAATGATATTCATTATATGTTAAAGATGTTGATTTGGGTGCAGTGGCACATGCCTCTGATTTCAGAATTTAGGAAGGCTGAGTCAAAAGGATTTCAAATTCAAGTCCTGCTGGGTGATTTAGCAAAACCTGATCTCAAAATTTAAAAAATAAAAATAAAAATGAGGTAGGGATATAGCTCAGCAGCAGAACACCATTGGGTACCCCCAGTACTGCTTAATTAATTTATTAGAGTTCAGCATTATCTGATTAGAATTAGGAGTGATCTACATTAGAATTAAAGGACATCAATATTAGAATCAAGAAGTGCCAGGCTTGGTTGGCCAGATAACTCTGCGAATTAAAGCACCTGCTTAGGCAGATGCAGGGGCCTGGGTTGCAGTGTCGGCCCTGCCCTTGGGGGGAGTTGAGGACCGGATTAAGACTGAGCATGGTAGCACACACGTGTAATCGAGCACTTGGGGGCTGAAAACAGGAAAATCACTACAAGTCCGATCTACTTTGTGAGACCCTGTAGACCCTGTACTTAAAAAAAAAAAA
>PVKA01016885.1:26492-47020 GCA_004027165.1 Ctenomys sociabilis | reverse complement strand
TTGCCATTCATATATTATAGGTACATGAACTCAACAAAGTAATTCAATATAGTCCAGTATCCTATAATAGTAGTGGATTATCTGTAGGACTGGCAATGTCAGAAGTTGTTGACTTGAACCTTTCACAACTCAGCATATTAATATGGCTTTACTTTTTATACCTCATTTTTATACTTTTCTGCTGGATGGGTAAGACCAAGATAAAGCAAGACCTATATAACAACAAATGTAGGTTTTGTATCTGACAAGGTCAGTCAAATCCCCTCCACTTCTTCTTTTGGTTTCCTTCACAATTCTCCACACTTTTATTGCCATGCCCAATACTCTTTGTTAAAAATTAGTGATTTTAAAGACTCAGCTTGATGCGACCTTCCTCTATGACATTCCCCAAGCCTCTGAAGTTTGCTTTGGTCCTGTCCCAGTCTTTGCCTGCAGGCACTGGGGCACAATGCAGAGAGAGCTGGAGAGGCAGCTCAGGCTGAGAGTTCTGCTGTATGACTTACTTAGTCTGGCATTTAGTAGATGCTCAGGAAATCCTTGTGGAGTGAAGTAATGGGTGTATGAACCTCTTTTAACCCATATAAGTGGGGCCTGGGGAGATGGCTCAGTGGAATAAGTGCTTCCCTGGCAAGTGCAAGGGCCTGAGTTTAATCCCTGGTTCTGCCAAAAGTAAAAATCCATTCAATTATTTTATTGCCCAGTTTAAATCTCAACATCGTAAATGCAAAGATATATGACTTGGTGGTTAGTGTTTGAGTCCTCTTGAAAATGTACTAGACATAGAAAAAAGAATTCATTTCAGGAAAGCCACTGAATGCTGTCTTCATTTGCTTCTAATGTGGGAAAGCGTTTTGCTCTACCTTGTGCATAGACAGGTCCAGAACGGAAAGCTACAAAGGCTTTCCCATGGGCAGAATGAAGCAAAACTTGAAGCAAAGAGTTTCATCAGGAGCTTCCTTCCTTCCTTCCTTCCTTCCTTCCTTCCTTCCTTCCTTCCTTCCTTCCTTCCTTCCTTCCTTCCTTCCTTCCTTCCTTCCTTTCTTCCTTCCTTCCTCCCCTCCTTCCTTCCTTCACATATATCAACTATGTTCAGGACATGGACTTTCCAGAAGGTGCCCAACCTTAGTTGCTAACATGGCCTTACAAACCTTATTTCCCTTTCCAAACGATATTTTGCCTGTTGACTAGATATAGCCTACTGTAAATTAAAGAGCATCACTGTGTACTTGAGAAATAGGGGTCCAAGTCATACCTTGGGTGAATTATTCAACAATTCTGTCTCAGTTGCAAAACGAAAGGTTGAATCATTTACTTCCTACAGTCCTTTGATGCTGTAAAACATAATGAACTAATTAATTTTAATGGCCTCCTAGCTTACACTTTCAAACTCGTGAGTTGTCTAGTGCCTGAACATATGGATTGAGTTGACTCTTGGAAGTTGTGCAGCAGGGCAAGTTCTGAGGCACGGGGGGCAGTGGGGTGCTCGTTTGCTCAGGAAGACATCCTTCTATCTGTAGGGAGGTCTGCACTTCCACTGCTGAGGAGCTTGAAAACTTAGCAAACTAATATTTACTATGCTGCAAGAGAGTAGTTTGAATATTTCTAGGCCTGTTTAATTGAGATGTGGTGCTTTGATTTTTATGGCATTTTATATAAGAATAAATCTGACACTGTGCATGAATATATGGATATTACTGATATTTCAGGCATGGCATAATTTTATCTCTTTTATATCTGTTACAGTGAATTAAATTGCTGTATAAAGTTTAAACTACTCCATCAACAAAACTGAGCATTTTAGCTATATGAAACTATATATGAAATTACCAAAGCCATGTAACAAATATTATCCCCAAGTCATTTTTGAAAGGGAGTCTTTCAAAAGTACTCAGTGAATAATTTTCTCTGCCTGAGAGCTACTGTTGGGTCTTCAGAACTATTCAGAGGAGAAGATAAAATTATTTAGATTTTCAGCTCTTTGTTATGGGAGCTGAAGGCCTCCTCCTCCTCCTCTTCCTCCTCCTCCTCCTCATCATCGTGATGGCAATAGTCCTATTGTGTCATGTCTCTGCACAGCATCCTAAGAACAACCTTTTATTCTCATAAGCAATCATAGTTCTGCTCCTTTAAAGCCTTTTGCCATTGCTTCCTGACCCCTGCCACTTTCCATTGAGCAAGGCTGGCCCTGGCCTCAAATGAGCATCCCAGGTACCTGGTGAGAATCATGCAGGTGGAGTGGAGGCTGTTTCTTTGTCCCACTAAGACCCAGGGCTGAGCTAGGACATGGAAGCACTCTTTAAGAAGCCAACTTCTCTCATGTAGAAATTGCAGTATTTCTTGCAGTACTTTTTTCTCCCCTACCTTTTCCTGGGAGGGGAGGAAAAGGAGCCTGCTTATGTGACCGGAGCTACTGGCCAGGGTCTCAGCAAGAACATTCTACACAGATATGGCTTAAAACTGGAATGACCCCAGACATCACCTGTGTTCAGAGGTGAGGCTTTGAGAAGGTTATTGGCTCACAGGGAGCAATATGTGTCCATGCGTCAGTCCACTGATGAGTTCAGGTGCCATCAGGAGGTGGCCTGGCTGGAGCAGATTACCTGGAAGGATGCCTACTTTTCCTGGGTTCCTCCTTTTTTTCTCTGTTTCCTTAGTGCTGGTCAGTGGGCTGTATTTCTTATCAGGCAAATCCAGGCACACAGCAGTACCTGGGGCCTGGGCTGGACCAGGGTCCTATTGGTGATGTGGGGATGAAGAAGACATCCAATTATGTCCTTCTACAAACACTTTGTGGCCCTTGTACACTCTAAGCTCCCTGTTTGTTGTGTTGAGTGTCTCTCTCCATTGTCTTTTCTTCCTTCACAAGGGAAAGCTCCATGAAGCCAGCAATTTTGCTTATATTCACTTCTTTATTTCCTGGACTTAGAACAGCACCCAACACAGAACAGTTTCTTAATAAATGTTGAATTAATGAAAAAAATTAAATTTATTCCTTCAGTGGAGACCCTTAGAAAATTCTCACAGGGGCGGTTTGCCTTGGGGACACAGGGAGAGAAGAGCTAACCAGTCCTGGCCCTGGGAAGGAGGAAGAGAAGGGGATGTGGTCTGAGTAGCAGGCAAATCTCCTGAGAGGGCAGCCAGGGGGCCACACTTCATTCCTCTTGGGAGTGAAATGGCGTGCTGAGAGCTGGCCACATGGGAAGCAGGATGAGCGACGCTGATCTCCCCTGCAGTCCTGGGATTGCTCAGATGCAAATGAGAAATGGAGTGCCTCCCTCTTGGAGGACACGGCTGTGGCGTAATATAGACATGTGTTATGGTTTGTGTCTGATGTGCCCCAAAGCCTCATGTGGTCGTGGGGGCCAAGCTTTTCAGAAGTGGCCGAATCTAGAGTTAGTGACCTATTCATGGTCCAATGTTGGGTGTGGATGCTACGCCAGCCCAAGGGTGGGTATCCTGCATACAGTATAAGAGTGGGAAAGAGGCTTCACTGTTGCCTCCACCGCCTAGAGTCGTTGCCCCTAGGCATGTGCTGCTCTGCCTTGGATTTGGCTGATTACGGACTGAAGCCTCTCAAAGGATGAACAGTGTCA
Source organism: Ctenomys sociabilis (assembly GCA_004027165.1). Lineage (NCBI taxonomy): Eukaryota > Metazoa > Chordata > Mammalia > Rodentia > Ctenomyidae > Ctenomys > Ctenomys sociabilis. The sequence goes on along the minus strand of PVKA01016885.1, from coordinate 43,427 downwards.
ACTCCCTCCATTCACCCCTTTAACTTTGGGTGTCAGGTACTTTGTCTCAGCAACAATAGAATAATAATTAAGACAACACAGATTTCTTTTTGTCATACTGGGGATCAAACTCAGGACCTTGTGCTCGCCAAGCTGATGCTTATGCCACTGAACTATCTCCCCAGCTCACATGTGTACATTTTGAATGGGCTTTCTCTATGTTCCCTAGTTGATTTCAACTCCCGGCTCAAGCAATCCTCCTACCTCAGCCTTCTAGTTGCTGAGACTAAAGGCATGAACCACCACAGCCACTGGTGATAATTTCACCTTTAAGTCTGGGTGATAGGAAAACACACAGTTGTAAGTGCTGGGTCTTTTTAAAAAATCCTGTTAGAATTTGAGTGCTTTGAAGGGACAGCTCTCACCAACTGCACCTGCTTTTCTCATTGACTGAGTTACAGTTGAAGCCTTTTTACCCATAGTTTCTCTTTCCACAGTTTGTTGCCTATGGTCAACTGCAACTGAAAATGTTATGTGGAAAATCACACAAATATACAACCCATAAACTTTAAATTGTGTGCCATTCTGTGCTGTGAAATCTTCTGCTGCCCAGCTCGACCCTGCCTGGGATGTGGGTGATCCAGTGAGTCCGTGCTGTTCTGTGTGTCTTTGAAAAATGATGTAGGTACAGTTTGGTGAAGTCTACAGTGTCAGGTGTCCACTGGAGTCTTGGAACCATTTTTTCACTTTTTCTTTGAAAGATTTAATGGGACTAAAGACCTACTTCCGACTATGTTGGTGATCAGCTGGCCTTAAAGTCACATGACCCTGAATTACTTTGGTGGATCTAGTGTAGTCATTGGGTTCTTTAACTGTGACAGGGGGAGGAGTCATAAACAGAGAGGTGATGCTGTGATCACCACTACGAGGTGGGCCACGACTTGCAGCAAGCCATGGAGTGGTCTGGGAGCTGGGAAGGCCGGAGGTGGACCTGCCCCTAGAGCCCCAGGAAGGACCACAGCTGTGCAAGACCTCGACTTAGCCCAGGAAGGTGCAGTTCCAATCTGGCTTCCAGAGCTGTGGTAACACGAGTTTCTGTTCTTTTAAGCCACCAGGTTCATTGCAATGTTTGCGGCAACTGTAGCAAACCAATCTGAAAGGAGGAAAGGCAAACCTACCCTCCTGTGCTACTTCACAATGCTGACTCCCAGCATTTTTTTGAGGAGGAAAGAGAAGCCAGAGCAGAGCCACAAGGCCTTGTGGTTGCCAGACCCGGCTCTGGCCACATGAGAGGCATTAGGGACCCAGACCTCCCTTAGGAGCATGCGCCCTCCTCCTTCGATTCCACCTTTTCCACTCGGTGTCACAACTTCTCCCCCCTTGCAACAGTGACGCTGCTGGTGTGGGAGGCCTCAGGAACCGTCACTGCTCCCAAGCCCAGCCGAGGGACAGGCATGGGTGCTAAGAGCTGGCACAAGGAGTTCCTTGTTCTTGGAGTTCCTCATTAGCAGATGCTTAAAAGTCAGCACTCTAAAATTACTTGCTGAAGCTTATAAATATGAATTTCGTGTAATTCACATCTTATAAGAACTCCTATCAGCTGTATCACAGCTTGAAAAATACCAAAAATGCATTAGAAAAATCTTTCTGTTTAAAACTAGATTGATCCCACATTTACATGGCGAAAGAAGGCCATTAAGCGGCAGGCAGTAAAAGCTTCATTTCAGAGAGCTTGAGAAAAAACAGAAAATAATTCACTTCTACCCAGGCCATTTGACAACTGTTAGATTTTTTTCTTATAAAATAAAATGAAATCCCACCACCTGCTGCTTAAGATCTCCAATTAATGCTGTAAAAAGTGCCTGTATTTAAAAAGCCAATGTGTAAATTTTTGAGTTCGGTGCAGACATTTCTTCAGCTTACCATAACCTTTCCCTCCCATGTGCAGCAAGATCCCTCCAGATACCAAAGCGAAGCCAGCACTGACGGTCACCTAATTATTGCAGCACTGAGCCCTTTCTGTTCATTAGATTCATTTATTCAGAATACTGAGAATTCCTGTTAGAATCTGCTGCCCTGTGTTTAGGAAAAATTGTGGAAGGAGAGTAGGGCCGTTAGCCAACCTTCCACGATGATGTTAGAATGAGAATGTGTTTGCACGACCTGCAGCAGAGAAGGAAGACAGGATCAGCAGGTGCGAGGTTCGCTTCAGCAGTTTTAAAGCAGTAGGCAGATCCAGGTGCTTTCTTGCTTCCTTCCTTTCCTGGTAGTGGGTGAAATGGAGCTTCTGGGCATTGAGCCCCAGGCCACCTCTGATGTATCTGTTTTTGATGGCCAGACATGGCCAGGGACAATTGGATGCAAGCTCTGGGCAGGGGGGCAGCTGGTGAGCAGTGTGAGGTGGGGTCATGTGTACCCTGTGTAGCCTGACCCCAAAGCCAGCATTCCACCCTGCGTTCACCCCACCATCAGGTCCTGCTCAGAACTGGGTCCTGGCTGCTATGGAAAAGCTGCCAGGAATCACTCCAGGTTGTGGTGTGAACTTTGTGTGCAGGAGGCTGTTCCCAGGAGACTGGATCTGAGTGCAGCTTTGGCCTGGCCTGGAAGTGTCCCCAAGCCTCTCTTTAACCCGAAGCCTCTGTTGTGTGTTCCCACTTGGTCTCCTCCTGCTCTCTAGTACTCATCCTGGAAGATTGGTCATTTTGGCCCATTCCCTCGGGTGCCCTCGCTCTTTCAGAACTTTGTGTCTTTGTCTGGTTCCCATAGGGAATGTCCTACTGCCTCCTTTCTCCTTTCTAAAGTCTGTAGAGGAAGTGTAACCCTTCTGAGGAAGCCTCCATTGTCTTCAGTCTTTTCCTTCAACCTTCTGAGTCTCAAGATGTTGACATGTGTGTCTGTTTTCTAAAACGTGCCCATGTAACTTGGTGCCTCACATAGATCAGCACATTGTACTGCTGCTGCCTGGGTATTCTGCCACATTCTTGAATGTCCTTCTCTTATTTTTTGTGATGTTCCTATCTGCTGCTATCCCAATTGCTTCTCTGGCCCTTTTCAATCTGAAAGACCTGCTTCCACTTTGTCTATCTGTAAGTTTTCCTTAGAGCTGCAGTAGAGGTTTTCTTTCTTTCTGAGACTCCGGTCTCTGTGCCTCCCCAAGGGCCAATCAGGACTTCCAGCTGCTTCTTGCATATATGATAGAACAACAGAGATCCTACTCCAATCTCCTTCTTTGTGGATCCTTCCCAATGCAGTCTTCCTTTTGTGTCCCACTGCGGCGCCATGTGAGAAACCTGAGTCATCTTTCAGCCTGTGTTTCCTCCTTGCTGTGTTTCACAGGAAGCTGTGTGATCTCTGTACAGAGTGCTTTAGAATCTATTTCTAGCTCTCTGCTGCACTGCCGCGTGCCTTTTCCCTGAACTGTGCTCTGAGGGCTCTTGGGCTCTGGTCCTTTTGTCGTTCTTGACATTGTCATAGAAAATTACTCTGAACACAAATAGGATCCCGATGCTTTCTTTCATGCTCACAAGAGTACGGCCTCTCTCATGAGTGACCTGTGAGCCTCATCACAGCCAACTCTGGTCTGCACTACCCCTATCACTTAGACGATGGTTCAGCCATGGAGCTGCTGAGCCTGTGCATACCTTACAAGTGCCTGCTTCTCTGGGGCATTGTTACCGAGCCTCCCACTCGCGTATCACTCTTCCTAGGGCATCTTTTACCCTTTGGACCCACCCTCGTTATGTTCTTTATCACGTAACATGTGATAAAGATGATAAAGCCCAGAGATGATGCCTTTGCTTTTCCTTGTGTCCTGAATGCCAGTACCATGAATGCGTCAAGGAGGCGAAGAGCGGGTACTGGTGAAAGTCTGTGACTCAGTGGACATTGGCCTGTAATCAGAACAGACAGTGACTAGGGTGTCACACAAGATTTTAAATAAAAATATCAGTGTTGAATTCATGTGCGAAATAGAATATCTACTAATGATTTCATTTTTTATGCATTTAGTATGGGGTCTACCCTGCCTCACTACACAGATCAGACTCATAGTAATCCACTTGTTTTCAGCCTCCCAAGTGCTGCGATTACAGGCGCGTGCCACCATGCACTGTCTCAGTCATTGTCTCAGTGTGCCCCAGGGGCAGGCCTGGCACAGCATGCTGGGGGATCAAACCCAGTTCCTGTATCTGCCTAAGGAGGTGCTTTTGTCTGCTGAGCTATCTGGCCAGCCCTTACTTAATAATTTTTGATTCAAAATGTAAGCAAGAGAAAGCATAATAACACGGGACAGGTGTGTTGTCTAAAATATTGGATGAAAATATTTCTCAGTGCCATAGGGTAGTCTGCATTATGAATTGGTGTTATACTTTGAGCGTTCTTAGACCTTTGCTATTAGTGAAAGGACATAATCTTAAGGCAAGAAATCAATTTTCAGAGTTTTTTTGAAGAATATTCATTTAGTTTAAATTAGGTAGTCAAATTAAAAGATGCAAATGAGTCTAGATCTACCAAAGAGCTATAGTCTCAGAATATTATATTTGTGGAGTGTTGTGTATGTGTTTGTGTGTGTATATATGTAATTATAGGGGATAAATTCTTTAGGCTGTCTTTATGGAATGCAAATAAATCATGGACATCCTAATATTAGAAATTTCACAGCACAGAAATGAAGAGTTAAATGATCTGCTAATTTTAGGAGCTGAACAACAGCCAGTTAGAACAGGGTGACTAGTCACATGCTAATGTCCAGTTTACAGAGCTCCTCTGTGAAGTATTTGCATAAATGTAGATACGCATACATTTGTGTGTGTGTGTGTGTGTGTGTATGTGTGTGTGTTTCATTTATTTGGGTCTACTGCCTATTCTGGGCCAATCAGACCTAATAAGCTGTTCAACTTGTTGTAAATGCTCAGGAATTATTCACTGACATCTCAGTTATCTTTTTATGCCAAATCAAATAGGATGAATATGTAGTTCTATTATGAAAAATTATAGAAATCACGTGGAGCCCCATAGAATCCATGGGCACAGACCCAGTCACTACTTAACACAGTTGGGGTCTGAAGAGGACAACTATGTTAGAGTGGGAGACTTGAGAGTGGAAACCTTTTCTGTGATTTAAATATTTTCCTTGGGTTTGTCCCTGGGTGTCTTCTGTGTAGCTCTGAGAGGAGTATCGGCAGGCTCACACCAGAAACTCCCACAGTCATTTTTAAAGAATTGATGGATTCCATCACTTTGTTAGATGCTGAGGGTACAGAGATTAATGAGATGCAGTCCCTTCCTTCCAGAGTCAGATGTTAGTTCTGATAGTCCCACTGGTAAGGGCTGTCCAGACCTTGGGGGTTCCCAGAAGAGGGTAAGCTCCTCCCAGGAGGTGGGTGGGCTTTCTGGAGCAGGGAGTGCCGGGGGCCACGTGAGCTCGCCTGCCGCAGTGCTTCCCTTCAGCCTGCACAGCTCTGTCCAGAAAGGCTTACAAAGTCTGTCACCTTCTTGTGTTTTACACCCCTATGACAATCAGCAACATACCCCACACTTGTGCATGGACACACACACACACACACACACACACACACACACACACACACACACACACACACATTTGTTAAATTCTTCATCTAAAGAGAACTGAGCAGATCACATTAGCAATGACCCAGATTTCATTGCCTGTTGGAAAAGAACACCTCACCCTTGCTAGATCTGATTGTTCACTTACAATTCAGACCTCAACACATCAGACTCATTTTTCAGTTCTTCCCTCCCCAGGCACCCATGTAAGTAAGTGGCTCTCTTAGTCAAAACTTGTATAATTTGGGACAGGTTGTTTGGATTATCTCTGCTCTGATTTCCTCAAAGCAGAATACGAGATGAGAAATGTAATGGCTATTATAACAGCTATAGCCCTGTAAATGTTGAATGCCTATGTGAAATACCTAGTATAAAACAAACCCAGGAAAGTGTTATTGTTATTGGACTCTATGGTTCACTCTTTTCGCAAGCCATGTGTTTGTCTTGGAACATGGATGGTCCTCCGGTGATGCTCTGACTTCTCTCACTGTCTCTTTGGCTTCTCCTTCAAGGTCAAGTTCTCAGAGTTACCCCCCGCCCCCGCACCTTCCAGCAACTTCTCAGGGGTGTGCACTGATCCACCTTTGTGGTCCCCCCTCCCAGCAATTTCTCAGGGGAGTGCACTTAACTGCTTCCTGCTTTTTCTCAGGACCACTCAGATCGAAGCTGCTTCTGAACTGGTTTTTCTAAGACTCAAATCTCAGCTTATTCTTTTTCTGCTCGAGATGCTGTCAGATGTTCCTCTCATCAGGGCTGAATGCCAGGTGGATGCAAGGCGCTCTGTCCTGCTGCCCTTGCCACCAATGGCTGTATCTCTCAGCACCGCTGAGCTCAGTTCAGGGCTTCTCATGAGGCATCACTTTGTAGCTCCTCACTCTGACCAGGTGGTTCTACACCCTGGGGACCCTGCTCAGGTCACATGCAGGAATCCTCTCTCCTCATGTCCTCCTCTGTCCTTGGGTCTCCCTCGTACCCAGGTAGATGTCCATTGACCACTGGGAAACAGGGCACTGATAAGTGAATGAGAGAAAGAAATGAAGGAATTAAAGAAAGAAGGAAGAACTGATGGAAGTGCTTAGAAAGGGGGATGTGGTAAGCAATCCATTTCTGGTTACCCTGTTGATCTTTTCTTTTCTCTTTCCTAAGTTGTTGATGGGAATCTGTTCAAAGATAGCATCTATGGATTGTCCACACTGTCAGCTCTCCTGAGTCAGGAAGACGGTCCAGCATGCCAACAAGTGCATTAGAAAAATAACTTATCACCTTTACTTTCCACTGGTGAGAAAGGCTTAGTACAGCAAAATTTAAGATTTTACTCCTAAACACTTTCAATTGAATAGTAGTCACAGCCACTTTCTCCCTATGACAATTTTACATTTCTTTAGAAATACCTTTGTGGTGGTCACATGGACACATGGCAGCTCCTGCTAGCTGCGAATACACCCCCACACGACAATTTATAAGGCACCTGTTTGGCATGCATCCATGCAAAGCAATTTATAGCTTATTTTACAAGCTAATAAATTCAGGGAAGCAAGTGAGATGTGCAAAACATTTACATGGATTGTTTATTTAACGGAGAGGCTTCTTCTGGGGATGGTCTATCATTTATGCATGTATTCAGCTATTCATTTGCAAGCATGTACCATCTCTAATAGTAAAAGTCCTTCCAGAAATGAAGATATAACTGATGCCCCTTGTATGACACTCTTAGATAGACAGAGGGCAAAAGTGAGAGAAGATGCTTGATACACAGAACAAGAGTTTCTCAAATTTGGTCCAAGGAAGCAGCGCTCTGTGCTAGCCGGGCTCATCCATGTACCTATACCCATGTGGAAACGCCAGCCCCACCTGTGTGTTGTGACTGCGTGAGACCTTTGCAAGTAGTTTTATCATCTATTTCTAAAGTGGGAAGCTTAGAATGCATTCCAGAACAATGCAGGATACATTGAAATGGAGAATTGAACTGTGTGAACATTCCTAAAATTGCATTTATAATGAAATCAGTTCAGTTAGATATGGTTTCAATGATATTCCGAGCTTTCTTTTGACTAAAAACTTTTGCCAAAGCTTCCTGAGAGATCTTGCTTAGATCCAGCTGTGGAGTTCATTAAATATGTGCTAAATTCATTGGGCCACTGGCTTTTGATGAGGAGAAAATCTTTTTTTATACCTTCATGCCCATATACAAATTCATACTTTAAGCAGCATTCTCATAAGAATTATGCTTTTCCTTAAAAAAAAGGAAAAATATATTCACATAAGCCAATACGATTGATAGTAAAAATGGCTTTTATTGTGATAAAATTATGTGACTTGACTAAAGTTATTTAATGTTGATCATTTTTATTTTGTATTTCACTTTATACTATTGCCTATAGTACATAAAATCTGTAGCTGAACATGCTACAGTGTCCTTATTTTTAGCCCTGTTTTCCATTGAAAACAGAATATATATAAGCTTAGAAAATAGATAGTTCTTTAGAATTCTCAACTCTGAAATTAAAATTCTTCTCCTTCACTTTTGAGCTAGGAATACGATTGTTATGGGTGCTTTCACTGTGTACTAATACATGCTCCGGTCAGATCGCACATTAACATTTCATTTCCACTGGGATTGCTCTTACGATCAGGTATTGAACCTGTGGCTATTTTGGCAAGTAAGGATTCCAACCGCTGAACCCCAACTTAGGACAAAACAGATTAACTTCAGCTGGATGAAAAGTTATCTTAAAAGGTGGAGAGCAGATTCACTAACACGCTAAAACTGTAGATGAAATGCTCAAGTTTCTGTCCTTTAACCAAAAAGGTTGTCTTTGTCTGACTCCCTCCAAGGCACACAGCAGACTTCCACTGATGCCTTCCATGTCCTATGGCTGAGTTGTCTTTTACATTGCTATCTCATCTTTCTTGTTCCCCCAGTGTTTAATTTCTTACATGGCCCTACAAGTTTGCTGTATTGTAAAGAATATTTTTTCTCTTTGTCACTTGCTTTCAGTGTGAACACAGAGTTACTCACCCTCCTGCCCCTGCACCCCTTGCTCCCATTCCTAGTGTCTGAGGGGTTGGTGACAAAAAGAACTGCCCCTTCTGCGGGTTGTCCCTTCACTTTGGTGGTGGAGGGACACTTGCTGTGCATCGTTTAGTCCCTAGCTGACTCTCGTGTCAGATTGCTGTATCGGAGTCATGCTTCCAGGTCCTGCTGCCTGTGAAGTTGAGGGTAAATTCCATTTCTCATATATGAAATGTGTATAATGGTAATAATTATTTTTTAAAGCTGTTTAGACATTAAATAAGTTAATATGCATAACCTGCTTAGAACATTTGTCATTAAGTATCCAGTATTAAGTAATCATCACCAGTATGAATAGTTATTAATTTATATGTTGCCCTCTAAATGCTGAAGAAAAAAATGTTCAGTTTGACTGCATCAGCATTTCCATTTACTGTAAAATAAATTTTTCTTGGGATTATTAATATTTATATTTTATTATATCTGGGAGTATATAATATACTATAATAACCAAATGAAAAAGTAATTGATAATACATTTAATATAATGAAAATATTAAATTATAGTTTAGGGAAAATCTAAATAAAGATTCTTTCACACTCCCATGAACTTAAGTAGAAAATTAATACTTCTAATTTATCAGTTAAGAGTAAAACAAGAATCTCTAAAACCTATCTGGCCTGGATTTAAGAAGCCAGAATTATTTCTTTTGTAATGAAGTATTTATTATATGATGAAGTTAAATCACAGGCCAATATGCTGAAAAGGCTGTTTTCTGTATATTGAAAATGCAGCATACATGCGTTCTATGATAGGCACAGACTCAGTACATGCTGGAATACAAGTAAAACCGTAGAGAATCCACTGGATGCTCAGTCAGTACCTATTGTTGGCACAACTTCAAATCAAAGTGAAAAACAAAATGCTGGCTGATTTATGTCAGTCTGATTTGAATTCACTTTCTTGATAGTTTTGTAACAGGTAGTACTGCTTTATGGTTGTGACATCTTTTCCCACGGATGATTTGGCATTTTATGTAAATGCCTGCCAGCATGGCTTACCGGTGGACATATTTAAGGAAGAGTAGCCGTGCTAAGATGGGAGTTCGATGCACCTGTTTAGGTGGATTAGACTATTTTGCTTTATGTTATTTTTATTGTTTTTAGACTATTTTAAATAGAATTTGAAGCATGGCAGATAATGCAGGGAAAAATATTTTATGGAAAAATTTGTTATTATCTGCTGTTTATCAACCATAGTTCCTTGAATTCTCTGACTTTCTGTATAGTCAAAGAAGATAAGTTAAAATGATGCACAGCAAAGGAAGCTACCAATAAAGTGAGAAGACAGTTGACTGAATGGAAGCAGTTCCTTGCCAGCTACCCTCAGAGAAAAGACTAATATCCAGAATATATAAAGAACTCAGAAAAACTTGGACTCCTCAAATTTAAAGACCCAATTAAAAATGGGCATACAAAATGATAGACATTTCTCAGATGAAGAAATACAAACAGTCAATAAATATATGAAAAGAAGTTCAACATTGCTGGCTATTAGAGAAATGCAAATTAAAACAACACTGAGGAGAGTTACATGGAGAGAAAACTTTCTCTCAGGCTCTCACGGAGAGCAAACTGGTCAAACATTGGCCATGACTCATCCACATGGATGACACAGACAAAGGGTCTACAGAATAAGGAACAGGACTACAAGATAAACCCTGAGGGGACTTCACTGACCTCTTAAGAACCATAAAGTACATGTGTTGGTATATAAGTCTTGCTCTATCTAGGTCTTAACCATTCAGCAGAAAAGTATAAAAATGAAGTATACATCGTGGGGCCATAATATTAAGTTGAGCTGTAAATGGCTATGGTTGACAACTTCTTCGGATAATTCACTATTGTTCTGGAATGCTGGACTGTGTTGGATTGTGTCATAGAGTTCAAGCACCTAAGTTAGTTGAATGTCAATGGAGTGCCCATCTTTGACAGGTGTAGACAGAGGAAGGGGTATAGAAAGCAAGAATCATGATGTGTGTGTATGGACAGTACAGTTGGGATAGATAACTCTGTGCTTCTACATAATTCCATGAGAGGCAAGATTTGCACTAATGGTGGTTGGATAGGATATTATGTCTGCTTCTAATACTATGGACAACCACTAGGAAAATGACAAGGTAGAAAGTATTAATTATTGAATCTTTGATGTAATTCAGGTATAAAAAATAAGATATGCAAAGAGCTACACTCTCTTTATTTACTAATAAGAGACACATGGTATAATAATGTCTGTAAGTATAATATCATGTATTTACCTTCTATGATACCAAAACATTATGAAAACATTTGTGATGTATTAATTTACCAAATCCATCTTGTCAAGGTATCTTAAAACTATTTCATTGATATTTGTAGTTCAATAAAACAAACAAACAAACAAATAAAAAACACTGAGATTCCCTCATTCCAAAAAAAAAGTGGCTATCATCAAGCAACAAACCAATAACAAATGCTGGCAAGGCTTTTGGGAGAAAGGAATCCATTGTTGGCACGACTGTAAACTGACATAACCATTATAGAAATCAGTATGGCGGTTCTCCAAGAATTAAAAAGAGAAATTCCACTTGACTGAGGTGTTCCCCTTCCCCTGAGGTGTTCCCCTTCTAGTGTTCTGGTTTTCCCAGAAGACTTAAAGACACCATGCTGCAGTGATGTGTGCTTATCCATGTTGACAGCAGCATGATTCATAAATGTAAACCTTGGAAACAGCCTCCATGTCCATCAACACATAAATGACGAAGCAAATGCATTTCTACACAATGGAATAAAACTCCGTGGTAAAGGAGGATAGACTTACCTCATTTGTAGGAAAATGGATGCACGTTTAGACCATAATACTAAGTGAAGTAATTCAGACAGATAAGGTTAAATATCACATGGCTTCTCTTATATAAGAAACTCAACATAAGACATAATAAGGAAGAAGATAGTGAAAGATTCTACAATTTAGCGTGGACAATGCATCTAAAAGTGTTCCTAGACTTAGTTCAATTGTCTTTGGCCTATTAGTTTTGTTTTTAACATGTATAGATGACAATTAACCTTTTAAGGTCTCACAAAGTGAATAAATAAATCTGATGTTGGAAAAATGAAAAGGGTGCGTGTGGAAGGAAGGAGTAGAAGAAGAATTGAGATGTATTCTGCACATATGCCAGTTCCCTAGGGTGAGTGTAGTCATTATGTACTGTAAATACATACTAAGAAAAGTTTAAAAAGGTAGGCTAATCTGAGTCCATTATAACTCCCATTTTTATGTTAATGTGGGAGATGAACCCCAAAGTTAAATTATATATTTAGCAAGATATATACTCCAATCAAATTTTAAGATTCTCTTAAAAATTACTACGGCTGATCTCCAAACACATGAGATGCTAAGAGTCTCAAGATCCAGCTTTGGCTGTCTAAGAAAGTAGATGCATACTGACCTGTGATGGGCAGGAACAATGGATGTGAGATGCTCTTGCTCAGACATAATGAGCAGTTGGGGCATGCTACTTGTGCAAAGTAAATTAGGTGAAAAATAATTCCTTTATTCAAGATGGCGGACCCTGCACATTCTCCTTGTCTGCCACTGTACCTTGAGTGAGGCCCGTGGTTCACACCCTGACCTTGAATTCGGTGAGCCTTCAGTGTGGTGTCACTTGCTTTCTACTCAGTAGCATTACTATTAAATACATTATTTTATTTATTTATTTTTTTGGCAGAACTGGAAATTGAACTCAAGCCCTTGCGCTTGCCAGGGAAGCACTGATTTCACTGAGCCATCTCCCAGGCCCCTAAATACATTATTTTAAAACCCTTTATTGCTAGTGTTTTAAGGTAAATTTGGGAGCCTTAGATTATTATAGCTGTAATTCTATATCAGTCACTAACTTTTGAAAACATTTATTTTTATATTTGAGCTAGATATTGAATACCTTCAATAAATGCTATATATTTCATTTGAAAACTTCTCTTAGAGAACCATTTCAATTTTCTTCGTTAAATTTAAGAAACTGTAGGTGAATGTTGAAAATTTAGTTTTCTTTTTCTTTTTTTAATGAATTTAGTACAAGGTCTACAGGGTCTCACTACACAGATCAGACTCGTAGTGATCCTCCAATTTTCAGCTTCCTAAGTGCTAGGATTACAGGTATGGCCCTTTTTAGCTTTCTTTTTAAAAAATATTTCTTAGTTTTTAAAAGATCCTTTGCATGAATTCCTAGTAATCTTTTGGAGCTAAGAGGACTTCTAGCTCTCCATTGGAAGACAGTGTTACCAACCATGTCTGTAGACTACTCTCCCAGGGGTGAGGTGGGAAGCTCCTCGGAGCCTGGATGAATACTTTATTATAGGCTTCTCTCTTTCCTATCCTGCCTCCCTCAGCCCTCACCTTGGAAGTGGGTTACTAAGTTGCCTGTTAGCTGAGATTTCACTTTCAATAAATGTCTGTTATAGCAAGAGTATTGGCTATACTCATGAAATGCAATTCCTATTAAATTTATATTTCAAAGACAAACTTCTGGCTTAACTTGGTCACATGTAAGTGGGAATTGTTTGAGTTCCTGCAATAATGGGTGGGTGTCATGCAACACAGGTCTAGAAACAGCTTTATGGCACTGGTTTCTGGGAGGGACACATGGGAGGCCAGGATTCAGAAGGGAAGGGCTGTGATGTCCTCTCTCCGTGGCTCCCCAGGGCCCCAGGCCTCTGTGCAAGGTGCAAAGGACTGCTCTTTTCTGCACTTTACAGCCAATCACTCTGAAAAACAATTCTATAGTAATTGTCTCTTCTTTGCACCAAATTCCAATGTGAACTGATTTTTCACTCTGCACTAACATTATTCTTGGCTTGGCATCCAGGTGCCCAAGCTGGAAGGCATTTCAATACCGGTCACACCACTGTTGTTGATTTTCACTTTTTCTGTGACTTCTATGACAGCTCCCATTCTCTTTTCCCCTTACCTTTCGCTATTTCTTTTCAATCTGTGTGAATTTCTATTTTCCCTACCCTTAAATGTTATACTCAATACTCATCCCAAGTTCTTTATCTAATGTCTGTATTCTGAGAATCCCATCTTTATCCTTAGCATTTTATTCGAATGAACAGGCTTATATTTCCAACTATTTAACTGGACATTTCTGCCAAACGTTTCTGCATGACAGGGAGTACTGAAGAATACAGACAGTCTCAGGGTGATGGTGGTTTGAAGTGTAGTTTTTTGACATTACAGGGTAGTGGAAGTGCTATGCACTCAGCAAAAATTGTACTTTAAATATTGAAGTTTGATCTTCTGCGCTGTGAATTTGCAGTTTTCCCATCCCTTGCAACGATGAGCAGCGGCCATGACTCGCAGCTTCCCATCAGCCCCTCTGTCACACAGGAGAGTGACAGAGAGCCCAGCGAGGTCTGTGTTGCCGAGCTCTGATGGCCGTCAGGGCAGACACATTAGACGCTTTGAACTTGTGACGCACGGAGGAGGGCCCACTGGGATTCTTTGCCTTTCCTCAGTACACTTCCCCTGTTGTTCTTGCTACCTTCTGAAGCAGCTCTGGAAGTCCTTCATGGGCATCTTCACAAGGTCTGATAAAAAACGCTGTGGGTGGTGATGCTGAATGCCGTCTAGTCAAAGGTCAGGCTCGTGAAAACATGCTTGTGCGTCCTCATCCATCCAGTTCACCGGATCTAGCACCGTGTGACTTCTCGCTCTTCTCCAAAGTTAAAAATGATGATGAAGGGCAAATGCTTTGAATTGATTCAGGGCATCATAACAGCTTTGTGTGGCTTCTGTCTACCCCGCATTCCAGGTTTTTGTTTCTAGTCTTCTCACTCTACCTTGATGTTTCTTCCTCAGTGCTGTCACCCTGCATAGCCACGAGCAGCGCCTTCCACTCTCTGCCTCCACATATAGCAGCCCTGAATCCTCACCAGTGTCTGTCCAGGCCACCCTACTCCAGGATATCCCAGTCCTGAGTGCCCCATTTCCTGAATACGATCCTTCAGTTCATCATCTTCATGGTCAAGTTCAGATTCTCAGTCATATAAGACAGTGCGCTAGCTCCTTACCTCAGCCCTGTACCCTTGCTGTAGCCAGTGCCCTATATGAGTTCCTGGGACACAGGTGTGGTGTCTCTGGGCCTCTACAGGTGCGGACCTGCCTGTCTGGAATGCTTTCATCTGGCTTGTTCACTTGGCTTCTCCATGTGCAGCTTTTGTCTCCTGGAAACCTTCCACAGTCCTCCCCGTGCCTCCATTCATTGTTCCCACATCTCTGTTTTCTCTCAGCCTGTGTAGTACATGCTACATTTCTCATTTTGGGTCATTGATTTTTTTTCCATGCCTTCCATAGAGAGTAAGCATCCTGAGGTTCCTGCTCATCTTTCCAAGGGCAGTGCCCCACACGTGCCTGTGTCTGAGAAGGCTGAGCAAATGCTTCCACAATGGATGAGTGAACCAAAGTTTAAAGATCTGTGCAGTTCTGCTACATGCAAGTACATCCCAGGGGAACCCCAATTAACTCTTTGTTATCATGATAAACTTTCTAGAGCGCACAGTGGCATGACTATGTCTCTTTTACTGACTTGACTTAGGCAGTCATTGGAGACAGTTGGACCAACCAGAATGAAGAGCAAAAACTGTAGATTTTTAAGCCACTTATTAGTAATTTTGGTCACTGGGGCACCAAGAGGAATGATTCATTTATCTGATGAATTAATACTAATTTGTGGGGTAATTTTATAGGACTATAAGATTAAAAATGAAAAAGTAAAGGTATATTTACGTGTTAGTTTAGTTACACCTACTCCCAGGTACCTTATTCTCAGCTCCACAATCTGATATAGACTTTAGAAATTAGATCAAAGTTTATACATGTCATAAAATAAACAGGCATAAATTATATACTCTAAGGGTATACTTTAATCGCTATACTCTGTGTATTTCTGATTTTGGTGAAAATCTAAAACACCTCTATCAAAAAAGAATAAACTTAAGTGTAGAGATAAGAACAGAATTACCTGTATTCAAAGGAAATCAATGATAATCGTCCTACTTTTGCTTTCTATCTGCACTTAGAATATTTTGCTACATCCATTTAAAGTGAAGATAAAATCCTTATGGTGGTTAGAAATCAATTCTATGCAAATATTTAATAGTGAAATTTGTACATCAATTCTGTAACAGATGACATTCAGTATCTGGGAGTGGGAGTGAAGGAATGGAAACAGCAGACACATCGAAATGCAGAGAAAACAACCTCTATAAGTATATAGATGAAGTTATTTTCATGGAACATGAATTGTGAAGAAAAATATGATGTGATATTCTTGTTTCTGGAAAACTTTCTTTTCAAAAATATTTTTAAAAACTTATTTATTTGATACAGGGTCTCACTACGCACTTATAGTGATTCTCCTGCCTCAGCCTCCCTAGCACTGGGATTACAGGCATGTGTCTGGGGCCAGTACAACATGCTCTACTGGGGATCAAACTTTGGTCCTTGCGTTTGCCAGGCAGGCGCTTAAACACCAACCCCTGGAAAAATTTCTATTTGAGCTTATGGGGCATAATGAAACACAGGGTGAAGATTAGTGGTTGAAAAATTTTGGATCTTATCATTGGGCCAGATTAGCCCCCTTCAGACTGTTAACTGTCTTTCATTGCCTTTAGAGTCTTCCTTGGGATCATGCACCTTACTCTGAGCAGCGTGTGAGGGGGATGCTATTTTGTTGTAGGTAGAACCAGAGAAGGTCCCGATGTGAGTCCTCTCCTCACCTCACCACGCGCTGAGCTTTGTAAACACGATTTCCTTCCATGTTACACTTCTGGAAATGCCTTAATTTTCAGAAACAGGCTATAATGACAACATAACATGAAAAGTAGTAGAGAAAGTCACTTTTTCACGCAGGAATGCTGTATACATTAACAGTAAGCTAAGGAGAGTATTTAGACCACCTTCTTGATGATTTTAATTTTAATTTTCCCTTTGTCTACTGATGCAACACAGAAGGAATATTTCTTTGTAAATAGATCTATGTGCTTTCCTCTTGGAATACATTGTATGTATTCAAAACCATAAACTCTTTAGTCTCCACTTTCCCTAGCAATCTACTGGGTTTAAAGAACTTTTAAAATTAGCATGCAGAAAGTTTGATTTAATGTTTTTATTAGGCAGTCTTAGTAGCACATCAGAGGAAAATGTGTGTAGTCACATTTAACTTTCTTGTCAATATATTGGTCAATATATATCTAAAGAATGTCTCCCTCCCTCCTCTCTCCTCCCCTCCCCTTCCTTCTCTTCCTTTCCTTTCCCTTCTCCTTCCCCTCTGCTCCCCT
>PVKA01016885.1:0-26392 GCA_004027165.1 Ctenomys sociabilis | reverse complement strand
AATGCCCCTGCCTCCACCTCCCAAAGTGCTGGGCTTACCACTGTGTCAACACGCACAACTTAGATTTCCATTAAGTCTTTAGAACTGGTCGTCATGACCAGTATATTTTTTGTATATTTTTTCATACTTATCCTGATTGTTTTCAAACACTGCTTGCAAATCAGTTTCTAAACACAAAATTGTTTTCAAACCCTAAGTGTACTAAAATGTTAAGCATAATGCTATGTATAAATGACTTAGTTCTGGTGAGAAAGCAAGACTGTTGGCTTTAAATATTGATTATTAACTAGGAAATGCTTTAATTTCAGCCGTGGAACTGCAGGGAGGCTGAAATCCACAAGCGTCAGTTTCCTGGTTCTGGAGGGAAGCGTGTTCACGCTCAGCGCGCCGCGCGGGGGCGCTCTGGCTGCCGTAGCGCCGCTCCGCTGCTTTCATTGTTGGGGCGATACAATGCATAAGGCATTAAGTGAAAAATAATTGAGGGGTGCTTTCATTTTTCCTAGAGTGTCTGCTACTGCTCTACTGTGTAATGTATGCTAAAATGTCTATTCAGGATTTAAAGAAAAAGAATTTAAGCAGAATTTGGATGCAGTCTGCATCCGAGCACTACATTTGATCCTTCATGGAGTAATTGAATAAGAGTATTGTATATCAAATTCAGCCTTGCGTTTTAGTTTGTTAGCGAGTGGGTCTCACTGCAAAGGTTTCAGAGCAGGAGAAGCCTGAAAATACCTAATCTCCTTCCTTCTTGCAGACGTCTGGGTATCTGGGGGCGGGGTGGTTTGTGCCTAGTCAGGAGGGAGAAAGAGAAGTGACAGGAGTCAGGGAAGGAAAATTCCAGATGGATCCTGAGGAGGGCTTTGCGACCCCCCTTGTCATCGGGAGGGGCATGTGTCTGAGTGCGCTGCTCTCCTTGGCATGCATCTGCAGGAGTCAAAAGGAGGATCTGAGGTGTTACTGCCTGTTTTCTCCTCCAGACCAGCATTTTAGCCACATAGTGTTAGTTCCCTGACACAGATTACCATACATTTGGTTTACGAACAACGCAAGCATAGTTCTAGAGATCAGGATTCCAAAATGGGCCTCCTCAGGCTAAAATCAAGTCTGTTGGCTGTTTTTCGTGTAGAGACTCTACTTATGGTGCTTTCCAGTTCCTAGAGGCATTCTGCTCTCCTTGGCTTCTGGTCCTTTCCTCTCCAAAAATAGTGGGGTCTTCTCAGTTCTCTCTGACACCATATCTCTCTACCTTGGATTCTCCTCCTTCCTTCCTTCATTGACAAGAACCTCAATGCTATTTGATTCAGATAATCCAGAATTCTCTCTCTGACTCAGCATCTGC
Organism: Ctenomys sociabilis; assembly: GCA_004027165.1. Classification (NCBI taxonomy): domain Eukaryota; kingdom Metazoa; phylum Chordata; class Mammalia; order Rodentia; family Ctenomyidae; genus Ctenomys; species Ctenomys sociabilis. The sequence goes on along the minus strand of PVKA01016885.1, from coordinate 25,053 downwards.
TCGTTAGCACTTGATTCCTCCTGCAACGCGAGCTCCTCTTTGCATGCAGTGGAGATATTGGCAGGTCCTGAGGATCAGGACATGGGCATGTTTGGGGTCTGTTATGCTGCCTTCCACATATAATTTGTTTATCCCTGTAAGGCTTTTTTTTTTGGGACAGGGTCTCACTATGCGGTTCAGGCTGGCCTTAAGCTCATTTTGTACCTCAGGCTGGTCTTGAACTCACAACAATCCTCCTGCCTCAGCCTCCTGAGTGCTGGGGTTACAGGCCTGCGCCACCATGCCCAGCTTCCCTGTAAGGTTGTACCTTACTCTTCTCTTCAAATCTCTCTCCCTTTGCCCCATGTGAATGTTGTATTTGGGAGAAGCTCCGTAAAAACAAAAGTGCTAATGGGCTGGACTGGTGATTTTTAATTTGTTGGGGTCTTACGTCCTACCTGGATGTCACAAATTTTCCTGAGAGCCCACACTTCCTTCTCCCACCAACCCTTTAGGGTCCTCTCTGTGCTGAGCTCCATGCTGAGGAGGGCCAGGGGATGATGTGGAGGAGCCGTTTGCTTTCCTTGCAGCTGCACAGTGGTGAATACTGACAAAGGCCAACTCACTAAACAAACCCACCAACCAGCCAGTAGGAGAAAAGGGTGCAGGGCTGACACGGCCGAGTGAATGATTCCTGGAATGGGAACAAAGGGGCTTTTTGTCATCAGAGTGGCAGGAAGTAGTCTGATGTGGAAAGGGTGTGGGGGGAAGGCATCCCAGGCAGAGGGAGTAAGAAGAACACAGCCCTAAGGTAGGAATAAGTTTTCTGTTGCAAATCCAATGAAGTTCAGTGCAGCTAGGCTTTAAGAGGAAGGAAGAAGTGATGCGAAGTGCAGTTTGAAAGCACGGAGGGGCCCTGTCTCCTCATCTCTGTGACCATGGACCATGGTAAAGAAGTGCTCTGTTGTGTGATAGAATCACCTTGGACCATTTCAAAACTGTGAAGTAAGTTAAACCTTTTAAAAAATGTATTTGGTACAGGGTCTCACTGTGCAGCTCAGACTCATGGTGATCCTCCTGTTCTCAGTCTCCCCAGAGCTGGGTTTACAGTCTTGCACCACCACATCTGGTGTCAGTGTCCTCAGTGTGCCCAGGGGCAGGGCCGGTGTGGCATATGGGACTGGGCTTTGAATTTTGGTCCTTGTGCTTGCCTAAGCTGGTGCTTAGTCCAGTGAGCTATTTGCCAGTCCTATTAAGCCATTTTTATGATCTGCTTATCTGCTAAATCACTTGGCTGTGGTACAGAGGGTAGAGTACCACACAGTAGGGGTGAAAGAAGAGGGAACCTAATTTATAAGCTGTTCTGTAAAATACCGTCCCAACAGACATTTGGGATGTGTCATGGTTTGAGGTTTTTTCAAGGAGACCGATATAAAGGACACATTTATAATAGTATTTTATAATGAATCATCTAGGAACATGTACTACAAGTGCAGGAAATTTAGTAACACACTAAATACTAAATAATGCAACTGAGAGCCCAGAACTCATAACAATGCCTCCTACTAGCCCAACTTGAGATCTAGAACCCACGGCTAAGTCTCAAGCAGGCCCATTTCATAGATCTCTGCTGGAAAGGCCCAAAGGTCAGTGGGGAAAGCTAGGAAGTCTATGAGTAGGATGAAGGGTCTGTGCTAGCAGGCTGAGGGATCTGAACTGGTGCCAGGAAGCAATGCTCAAGGTAAGCACCAGAGCTCTCCCAAAAGTACCACAGCCATTCTCAGCATCCTGAGCTCTTCTGGAGATGAGACAGGGTTCCCGTCAGGAAAGCCAAGTTCCCATCAGGAAAGTCGATGTGCCAAGCTTCTCCATGACGCTCAACAGTGCACCATCTTCCCCTCCAGAGCTAGGAAGCGATGCTCAAGATGAAGACCAGAGCTCCTCCAAAGTCCATCAGGAAAGCCAGCATGACAAGGTCCTCCAGCAGAGCAGCCCGAGAGAATCAGCAGCTTCCAGCAGCTCCAACAGCTTCTCCATACAGCATCCCTAGGGGGTATTGACTGCAAATAGCATCCCTAACAGTATTTTTAGCAGCTTCTCCTGTTTTGCCTCTTATGCTGCTGGCAACAATCCTAAGGTGCCCCCCCCCCAGCACCACGCTAGTTTAATTCAACTGGGTACAGTAAGTTGACCACTTGTTAGAAATCCCCTATAGGAGGTATTTATATTTTTAATTTTTTAATAGTTTAAACTAGTTAGAAGTTTAATTTTCTCATGTAAATCTGGAAATAAACAGCCTATGGCTGCTGAAGCCAGATAGTATTATGTCCATCCTGTTGAATCATCATTATCTTGTAGCTCTCATCCTTTGGATATATTTTTCAGGAAAAGGAAGATATGACACAGGGCAAGGTGGAGACAAGAAAATTCCAGGCGAGATATTCTTATTTCCAAGCGTTCCATTGGAAAGTATTTCTAGAAAGATTAAACTGGTAAAACCAAATGATGGAACGGATAGAGAAGGCAGGCAAGAGAGAAATAAGGACAATTCTCAAAGTTTGCAATTGAGAAGCCTTAGCATTCCCTGGAATGAGAAATATAACATGTGGGATGGGGCAGCTTGGAGTGTTACGGCCATGCTTAGGTTAAGATGACCAGTAGACATCCAAGGTGAGAAGCAATGTTCAGCAACTAGATGAATACGTATACTTGGGGAATCTACCTTGGGGGTAAGGATATCTAACAAGGAATGTAGTAACTGCACAATGTTGCATAGCATAATTTCATTTTTAAATTTTCTATTCATTCATTTATTTTTTTTGGGGGGGGGAAACCAGGAATTGAACTCAGGCTGTTATGCTTGCCAGGGAAGCACTTATTCTACTGAGCCATCTCCCTGGCTCCCATAATCTCTTTTTTTAAATTAATTTTATTGAAAAACAAATAGCAACGAAACAGTTTCATAACAGGTTAGTAGGATAATTATAATAATTAATGCATTGCATATGGTTGTTTTTGTAGTAGTTGTTCATAGTACAAGATGCAGACATGATACACTGTCCAAACACTATTTGTATAAATCTTTTGTCTCATTGAATTAAGAGAAGGTAGTTGTGTATGTATCCTAACTATTTTGTATATACAGATACAAAATGGCCTTCATTTATATCCCCCTTTTTGTTTAGTTTTGTCAGAGATGGGTATTCCATTGCTATTAAAATATTGTAGGTGTGTGAATTCAACAAAATAATCCAATATAGTTTAGTGGTCCTTAATAGTAGTGGGTTATCCATAGTCCTGGAAATGTCAGAAGTTGCTGATTTGAGCTTTTTATAGCTCAGCATATTAATATGGCTTTACTTTTTATACCTCATTTTTATACTTTTCTGGTGGATGGTAGCAAGACCTATATAACAAGAAATGTAACTTTTGTATCTGACAAGTTTTCTATTCTGACCTAAGTCACCAATCTGCATACATTTAAATTGGTGGTAGTAATAAAAGGAAAGTGTTAAGATTTTACAGTTTGAGTGCTATTTCCCTCTGTAGAAAAATGTAGTACTTGTGCAAATTTCTTATGTGAATCTACCATTGCATGCAGCTATCTTTAATGTTGTTTTGTCAATTTTATTGAGAAACAAATGGCAATGAGACAGTTTCAAAACAGGTTAGTAGGATAGTTACAATAATTAATAAGTTGCATATTCTTGCCTTCATAGTAGTCACTCATAATTCAAGATACAGACATGATATCCTGTCCAAATACTATTAGTACAAATCTTTCTTCTCATTGAATTAAGAGAAAGTAGCTGTATATCTATTCTATTTTGTATTTACAGATATGGAATGGTCCTTCATTTATATCTCCATTTTTTCTTTAGTTTTGTCAGAGCTGGGTGTGTGTTGGACAGTTTTGCTGAATTCACACAACTATAATATTTAGATGCCAATGGAATACCCATCCATTGGGTATTCCAAAGGACACAAAGGGGATACAAAGGAAGGACCATTTTGTATTTGTATATACAGAATAGTTAGGATAGATACACAGCTACTTTCACTTAATTAAATGAGAAGAAAGATTTGTACTAATAGTGTTTGGACAGAATGTCCTGTCTGCTTCTTGTACTATGGATAACCACTAGGAAGATAACAATGTGCATTGTATAAATTATTGAAACTGTCCCATTAATCAGTTTTGACACTGTCTCATTACTAGCTGTTTTTCAATAAAATAAAATTTAAAAAAAACGTTGTAGGTGTCTGAATTCAGCAAAATAATCCAACATAGTCGAGTAGTCCATACTAGCTCTGGGTTATCTGCAGGACTGGCAATGTCAGAAGTTGTTGAGTTGATGATGTTGTTTCTTTGACTTCATCCACCAAGTGCATCTCCACTTGTATTTCATGACAGCATCCACAGAAGGGCACTGATTGTGTTATCCAGATACTTTCCTGTAGTTTGGATTTGCTGGCAATTCTTGTGTGTCAAGTGATTTTAGATTTTGGATTTATGGGCTGAGTTCCTTGTGAGCATTCATATTGGCCCATCAGTATTAGCCATGGATGAAGCCTATGCACAGGCAAATTCTCTTGCAAATAAACCTTCCAGACAGTGCCAGAAGCTTGATGTTTATTTGATGCTTTGTACAGTTGGTTCTGCTTAGCAAACGTTTTCTCAAGACGCAATGACTCTAGGACCAAGGACCGACAAGAGGCTGTAACTGTGGTCCTGTCTGTACCTGATGCAGCTTGAGGAACTGGTAACTAGAACTGGTGACTTGAACTGGCACAAGAAATGGATATAATGAGGTGTGCTTCCCAAATGTGGGTTATGCTTCTATCATCCCAGCATTCTGAGAGGCTGAGGCAGGAGGATCACCTGGCCCCTGGGAAGTTCAGCAATTCAGCAACTTAGTAAGACAAAAAATGTAGCAGAGTGAAGAGACCCTGGGTTCAAGTCTAGTTATTATTTTTTAAAACCTTGATCTATGAATAAGCAAAGCATGCTAGGGAATGTGAATGGAGGAGAAGGTAGTTACTGGTTCTTCCTGGGTGTGGGGTCACTGTTGTGGAGAGAGGGATACTGAGTGGGCTATGACCAGGGATGAGGCCTCCAGAGGCTGCCATGGGTGACAGAAGGTGCAGGAACTGGGGCACAGGCAAAGACGGCGTTCAGGGATGTGTGCTTGGGTTGCAGCCAGCTGAGCAGGGGCATCCAGGGCCGCAGCACGAAGAGCTGCAGGGTGAGGCCGAGTGGTCCCGTGGGACAGGCCAGGATGGCCAGGGCATGTAGCAGGGCCTCCAGCTCTGTGAGGGACAGGTGGCGGGCAGGACCAGGACATAAAACGGGGCCTACCTTTGGTCTTGCGTTGCAGCAAATGTTTGTGGAGGGCTCTGTGTGCAGGGCGCCGGGGTTGCTTGGGGAAGACAGGGTTTCAGGAGAGGAAGGAGCGACAGGCTGAGTCTGCGCCAAGAGAAACAGCCGGGCTGTGAGCCCTGCCATGATGACCAGGACCCAGGAGGCCTAGACGCCACCCCCCCACCTGCAGACCCCCTTCATTTAGAAAATTCCATTTTCTTTGTTCAGTATTTTCTGTTCATGAGGCTTGCATATGGCATCACCACATTTTATTATCATCAAGGGACATTTGATGGCACAGGAAATACTCATTGTATGAGTTTGAAGTAGAAAAATGACTTATAAATTGTATGTACAATAAAATCTCAGTATTATATGAGAGCTTGAAGAGAGAGAGGAAGCAGAGACACAGGGTATAAAATATCAGTGACAGTCATATCTGCATCATGTGACCAGAAAGGTTTTTATTTCTTTCATCTTCTAAGCTTTCTAAAATACATTTGTATAAACAATTTCTAATAAAAATATTTTCTCTACATTTATTACCTCCTCTTTAATTTAACGTGGTAGTCTTAGTGAATGTGAGAGCCGGCTAGGCTTTCTCTTCCTACCCGGGAACTCCAGAGCGCCTCTCCCCCATTTGGCTCCTGTGTCTCCCTGAGGTCCTGCTACCTTGAGACTCCCCGTGTCTCTGGCCCTGCGCTGTCCGTGGAGCCACCTCCGCAGCTTGGCTCACTGAGTAACAAGGCCCTCTGCCCATGGGAGGACAAGTGCTTTTTCTATCTCTGTGCTTTGCATTAGCGCCGCTGGACGCAAGCCCGAGATTTGCTTATTTATGTCCTTGCCGCTTGTGTCCACATGGCTACCAGTTTCCATTCCAGTGTCCTCTCAGTTTTATTTTATTTGTTATTATCAGTGTGTTCTTTTCTGGTGGAAGGCCTGTTCCAAAAACGCATCTGCAAACTGTTCATAGCTGTGCTTGGTCCTGGTCAAACACTTGGTGGAGTGTGAGCATTGGGAATGTATTCTGGGAGAGCAGTGGGTTCCCCTGTGTACTCACGCACAGAGTTTGGACACAAACATCCATCCACAGTTACTGTGTGCAAGTCCTAAGTGTAAAACTGAGGCCAGTGTCTGACAGCAATGGGTGGCTTCTAAGTTATTTACAGAAATGAATGTCAAACATGCCCACGTTCCTCCCTTCTGCTCTCCTATCCTTCCATCTCTCCCTCTCCTCCCTTTATTCCTTCCTTACCTGGATGCATCGTCCTAGCTCCCATGATGCCCTACAATGCCCCTTCTCCCTGCCAACCCTCACTGGGCACACCTTGGTGGTGGTGGTGGTGTGTTTGTCTTTATCTCACTGGACCACCAGCATCTTGGAAGCACTGTGCTGCTCATCTGGATCTCGGGCTCTCTCCACCCAGCTCACACCACACCTTACATGTTGTTCCCCTACCCATGTGAAGCGTCTTGTGTTTAATGAGGGGTGATTTCTTAACGGCAGTAATACGGGGTATTGTTGTGTGAAGTGTGCTAAATAATTGTGCTCTGGGAAACATGCTTTCATTACAGAAATAGAGGGGATTTTAAGACAAGAGATAAAAACAAACCTTCTAGATTGTAGAGGTAATTAAATGCCTAATGTATTAGTGGAGAATGAGGTTAAAATCCCCATCTCTGGGGAGCCTTAAAAAGTGGACAGAGAGAACATTTGTGAGGATGGTGGAAGCATTAAGCCCATCTTGAGACAAGCAGACAGACAGGATGACAAACCGTCCTGTGATTCTTTGATTGCTTGGCTTGGAAAGAGGCTGAGGGAAGACATTAAAACTACTTCAAACATGGAAAGCAATGAGTGTTGCTTTCCAAAGGAAGGAGAGTCGAAGGGGCCTAACCTAAAGTCTTTGAGGTTTAGTTTATATTTTGTAGCTAGGGACTTGAAGTCATAGGTTGTGAAAATCTTGTAAAAATCTGCAACATAAAGGAGATTGATTTCTTTGGGGTGATGTGGAAAGTCAGCTCCATGATTCTTTTGAAATAAACATTTTTTAAAAACACCGTTCTGAACATACAGAACTATTCCAATACATTATGTTGAGTGTGTAGCATCCTCTTGGGAAGGGAAAATTCCAGAAAGTAGTATTTTAAAGTAGCATGTGTCATTGCTAGTCTGTGACCAGGAAGAGTACAAAGGCCCTGGGTGTGAAGTTCCTGTGTTTGCCCCTGAATGATGCTGATTTTACAGCCAGAGAGTGAGCGGTGCTCCACCAAAAATCCACTCTATGGAGTCAGCCTTGTTCCCCACCCCCAAGACATTTTCTCAGTGGAAATATAAGCGAACTGGGGGCTAGAGACTACTCAAATCCTATCATCCTAAGGGGATTTAATTACTACCGAAGGAATAGCCACTGCGTCTTCTGCTGTAATTTCACGATGCAGCCACAAGATGTCACAATTGGATCTCCATTTTTTCACTGTGTGTTTGTCTCCAATAATAGATGAAGGCATTTTCAAAGCTGGAGCAGAGAGGTCTGAAATGCGGGGGGCAGCGGAAGTCCAGGAAGATGAAGAGACTCAGGTTGAGGTTCCAGTCGACCAGGTAATCTCCGTGCCGCTGAACACGCATGTGAAAACCGATGACTACTGGTTGCCTTTCAAGTTTTGGTGCTACCTGCCACATGCTGATAAACGCTTTAAGGTTCCCCGAATGACCTTAAACACATAACGCAACACCCTGCAGTTCTTCTTAGCATTGCAAAGAATGGTCGTTGGGATGACGCCTAGTTTTTAGATGCAAAAGATGGCCTGTTTTTGCATGCTGCATTGAAGAGCAAGATGGGATGGAGTTAAGTGTGAAATGCAGAGGAGAAGAGTTGATACAAAAGGGAGACTTGGTTTAAGGTTTTTATCTAGAAAAATGGGTCCTCTACTTAGAAAAGCATTTAAAAAATGCTATCCTAGTCTCTCCTTTAGGGTAGCTGAAATTGTTGGAATTTGTTTTTCACACAAGAATTGCTTGTATAAATGCAACACAAACATTTTCTAGATGTGTATTGATTTTCTTTCTTAGGGCAGTGAAACAGTATAGTTTCATTCTTTTTTCTTTTTTTCAATAGTGGGATTGGACTCAAGGTCCTTTCACTGAACTACATCCCCAGCCCTTTTTATGTTTTATCTTGAGACAAGATCTCTCTAAATTTTGCTAAATCACTAAGCCCGGGCCAGATATAGACTTGCAGTCCTCACGCCTCACGCTCCCAGAGTCTGGGCTTACAGGCATGTACTATCATGGCCAGCAGGAACCTTGTACTTTTAGGAGTGGGTATGTGTGTTTGTGTATCACATATGTATTTATAGAAGAAATTAAGTAGCATTTCTTCTGGCTTAATGATGCAGGCAATGTCATTTCTGCTTTTCAGCCACAGTCCAATGAGCTTTTTCATGGTTTTAGGCAGGGGGTTAGAGCTTAGGTGAGGAGGAGGAAGTGACAGTTTCAGACTCAGGGGAATGGGAGAGGTCACTAAGAATTGCCAGTCGTTCTTTGGCTATTGCGTGATATTTCCTTTTCTAAAAGTAAACTTCACAATCCAACAAATTTTGTAGATGTTCTCAGTTGAATTTGTCTTAGCAGGGTAGCAGGGAGCTGGCTGCTTGATTGCTCCTCAGGCATTTTCTGTACGCATTGCCTTCCTGGTGAAAAGCCTAATGTGCTAAAAATCACAGATTTAAAAAATCCAATTTATTTTGTAGGATTTGCTATAACTAATAGTTTTTCATAAACTCTAGCTATTAGGTATTTTTTCCTGGGAGAAAACAGAATTTTAAGTCTTCTGTGAAATTGTAATTAAATATTATGTTTTAAGACAAAGAAGGAAAATCATCAAGTGTATAAAACACTTAAGGGCTATAAAAATAAGACTAATTTATATTCCAAAGTAAAAATATCAAGAGGGAATCCTAGTATTATTAGTAAAAGAGAAATCTCTCTGTTAATCACTTAGTAAACAACTTGTAAAATCAGTGAGTGGTATTTGTGTGGTTATAAATTTGCTGCTTACAAGGACTCAGGGTTGTGGAGTGAACTGATCTCTGATAATCCTGTGTGCGCGTGCGTGCGTGCGTGTGTGTGTGTATGCGCATGTGCGTGCACAGAGCATGGTTCTTACAGGTGAGAGCTTATTGCAAGCATGCAAAAGAGACTGGTAGCAAAAACCAGAGTTCGTTCCTTCCTTGGCTCTGTTGGTCATAGAGCTGGGATGGCCGGCTTCTGTTGGTGGTACAAGGTGCTTAGACTGAACAATTTTTTGTTTTTGGTGGTACCAGGGGTTGAACCCTGCACTTTCCAGGCAGGCACATATTCTACTGAGCTATCTCTCTGGTATGGCCCTTAGAAGGTCACATTTTAGAGCTGTTCTTTCTAAGCTACAGTGACTCTTGTTTTCTGTGCCTTTCAAGCTGCTATAAGTATTGTGAAAAGTAAGTGAGAGTGTGAAAAATACAGCATAAATCTTATTGGCTCCCAGAGAGGAAAACCAGCTCTGAGGACCCGGCTAAGGGTGATCTGCATTAAACAACAGATAGGGTTTACTTAATGCCTCCTGGGTGCTGGGCAGTGCACCAGGCCTCATGTCATGAGTGTGCTGCTAACCACGTCAGATAGGCCTTACCGGCCCCAGCTCACTGCTGTGAGCTCACCTGCCCAGTTTGTACCACTAGATAGGGAAATGGGACTGGAGAGCGCAGGGCTGTTTAACTTCAAAACAGTAGGGAAATAATTAAATGGAAAAAAGTGAAAGCCAGGGAAGGAAATCTAAGTCCTTGCATACCACTTGGTTCAGCTATTGTACTATGTAGAGGAACATTCTCTCTTAGCTAGTTAACTACCTTGGGCTGCTTTCCTGTCATCCTATGCTCTCTGTACACTGTGAGTTTAGTGAAAGGACCAGGAAGAAGGGCCTGTGTGTGTGTGTGTGTGTGTGTGTGTGTGTGTTCATACACAAATTGGCTGAGTAGTGGACCCATTGCTGAAAGCAGATGCAATCTCTAAGTGGGCTCTCCTCCACGGGCTGCTGCTGTTCCAGCTCTTGAGGGTGGAACCCTGCCTGCCTGCCTTTGTCCCCAATTGTCTTTTCAAGGATGTTTATAGAGTGAATGGCTTTGGTGGTCAGAGGTAGGACTTCTTTTAATAATCAGTCTCACCTAGAGATTTCGTCTCCGGGGGGATAGTTGTCTTACTGGGGGCCACTAGTGGGTGGCAGCCAAGGACACTGCTCATTGTATTATAGCGCATGTGATCATCCTGAAAACAAAATTCCCCAGCCCCAAGTGTCACTAGTGATGAGATCAGCAAACCCTAATTGGGGATAAAGGTCAGATTTGTTTATTGTTCAGTAAGCTGGGTAATATAACCATTGATCAGCAATACTGCCCAAAAGATACTATTTCTTTTGTCTCTCTTTTTTTTTTTTTTTTTTTTTCAGAATCAGGGATTGACCTCACACCCTTATATTTGCCAGGGAAGTGCTTATTCCACTGAGCCAATTCCCTGGCCCCGTAAAAGATACTATTTCTTTACAGTCAAAGGTTGGGTAGATTTACTACCCATTCTGAAGTATTGATTATTGAATTATAACTAAGGCTGGTTAGGGCAGTAAATTTTGTGTTAAGTGTATTTGTCCATAATAAAAAATATTAAAGGAAAAGATTTGGGTTCCTGAAGTATACAGTTTTTTTCTTTTTTCTTTTTTTTTTTTGTCTTTTTGAGACAGGGTCTCACTATGCAGTTCAGGCTGGCCTTAAGCTCACTTTGTAGCTCAGGCTGGTCTTGAACTCACAACAACCCTCCTGCCTCAGCCTCCCCAGTGCTTGGGATTACAGGCATGTGCCACCACGCCCGGCTACAGTTTTTTTTTTCTGACATGCAAAAAGTATGCTTATTAACCTAATCTTTCTCATTGCCTTGTGGAAAATGGGGTCCTGGGTACAAGTGCTGGCAGTCTGGCTATTGCTGTGGACACCATGAAGATTGTTGGAGACCAGCAAGCTTGTTAAGGAGAGTTTGTCATATACTATTTTCTTATTTATTTTGAATTTAATTTTTCAAAATTCCTTATTTATTTATTTAATTGTTACAAGGTCAGTTCGGACTTGTAGTGATCCTCCTGTCTCAGCCTCCCCAGTTCTGGGATTACAGGCATACTCCACCATACCCGGTTTCAGGGTTGGCAGGTGTGCAGTACTGGGGGTTGAACTTGGGTTCTTGCATTTGCCAGGCAGATGCTTAGACCACTGAGTTATCTCTCCAGCCCTTAAATTTAATTTTTAATCAAAGATATATGCATACCATTTAAAAAAGTCAAGCAATTCAACACACATAATAACTAAACTCAACACACAATAACAAAAATCATAATCAGTTCAGAAAAACTCACAACCCCACTGCAGTTCCTACTTGTCACAGCTCCTTGGCACTAGGTTAGCTCTTTCTTATGAAACAATGCACTGCTATGTTGCTAAGAAGATACAACCTCCTCACTTCAACACTTCTGAGATCCTTAACTCTGACAAATGATGACATGTAACAGTTTAATTGGCATTTATAAAACTGCTTTTATTTTAAAAAATACATAAATAATAGATTATTTTAATTGGTATCATCTCAAATTTGATGAAATAAATATCTTGATTTTATTTTTCAAATTTAGCTATAATCTGTTATCTTTCTATACAACTGATACAAAAGATAGTCTTTTAGATAACGCTGTGCTTCTACATAATTCTATGAGAGGCAAGATCTGCACTAATGGTGGTTGGACAGGATATTATGTCCGCTTTTAGTACTATGGTCATCCACTAGGTAAATAATTATTGAATTTTTGATATAATTCAGGTATAAAAAAATAAGATAAGTAAGCAACTACACTCTTAATTCACTGATAAGAGATATCTGCTAAAATAATATCTGTAAATATAATATCATGTGTGCACCTTGTACAATACCAAAACATTATGAAAACAGTTTGCAATGTATTAATTCATCGAATGTGTATGGTTAAGGTGTCTTGAAACTGTCTGATTGACATTTGTATTTTAATAAAATAAAAATAAATGAAAAAACAAAAAACAAACAAACAAACAAAACAAAAGATAGTCTTTTATCATCTGTGACCCATTGGTCAAAAATAAGGTCACATACATATACACAAACACATGGGGCATCCTCTTCTTTCCTCCCACAAAATTTAGAGTAATTATTGGCTAATTTAATAGTTAATGTGTACAGTATTCTGCTATTTCTAGCTAAGCCATTCAGTGTACTTGTTATGTAATTTTTCTTTCCCCCTTTAATTTAGTAATTGTCTATTTTTTCATTTGTTTAGTTTCTGTGTTGCTGTTAAAGACCATCTCCAATTTGGATTGTTCATCCAATCTGTATGTTCAGTGCATCCAGTAGTGATGGAATCTTTTGTATTTTTTAATTTTTAAAAATTATTTATTTATTTGGTACAGGGTCTCTATGCAGCTTGGACTCTTGGTAATCCTTATGCTTCAGCCTCTCCAGCACTGGGATTACAGGCATGCCCTGCCACACCTAGTTTCAGGGGCTGGCTTGGTGGCACAGCATGTGGTACCAGGCATTGAACCCAGGCCCTTGTGCTTACCTGGGAGGTGCTTAGACCACTGAGCTCTTTCCCCAGCCCCGTGATGGAATCTTACGTGAACCTTCTTTTCTAAGATGATCACTCTTCTCTAGATCTGCTTTTTCAGAGTTGGCCTGGTATTTTCTTTTATCCTTATTTTAGGAATGTTATTCCTCCTGCAGTGGAGGGGCTCCCTGGTGTGTGGATTTCACGTCTTGGTTACTACTCCATTGTTTATGGTACTGCCCTTCTGTGACGTGGGGCGGAAAGCCTCATGGGAGCCACTTTTTAGGGTTAGACTTTTCATGTCTGAAAATGTCCTTTCTCCTTTACTCACCCACTCAAACTTGAACATGGGTAGGGCTAGGTATAGCATTTTAGATTTAATGTTTCCTCCCAGAATGTGAAGGTATTGCTCTGTTTTTCTTCTCGTTTGGAAGGGCAGGTGAGAAATATGACAGCATTTTTCATCAACTTTTATACTTACAGTTTGCCTATTTCTACACTCTTGTTTTTGGTATTCTCAAAAAATTTCCAATTATGTCCCATGATATTGGTCTTCTTACTTGTTGGATCTTTTTTTTTTTTTTTTTTTTTTGAACTGGGAATTGAACTCAGGCCCTTGTGCTTGCCAGGCAAGCACTTATTCTACTGAGCTATCTCCCTGGCCCCTGAATTTTTATTATTTTGAAGATTCTTTTTCAATTCTAGAAAAAGTATTGAATGATTTCTTTGGTCAGTTTTTCCCTCTGATTTCCCTCTTTGTGGTACTTTAACATTTGTATATAGGACCTCCTAGGCTTATTCTCTAGTTGTTTCTCTTATTTTGCAATTTTGTAGATTATTTTCTGCTTTGCAGCTTTTTTCTTTTTGGTACTGGAGGTCAAACTCAGGACCATGTGCTTGCCAGGCAGGCACTCATGCTGTTGAGTTAGCTCTCCACCCAGCTTTTATGCTTCTTAAACAAATAACCTCAGCTTTTATCTTTTATCTCCTGTACTTTTATGGTTCTAGATTATTAAGCCAGTGATCATTGTACATGGTAGGCGAGAGCTCTGCTACTCAGCTACACTTTTAGCCCTGTTTAGAGAATTTCCTGCTCATGTATTGAACATCTAAGCACTTTTATATTTCTGAATGTTCTTTTTTAAGTTCTTGTTTAATGACTGCAATAGCTTCCCTTGTCTTTCCAGAGATCAATGCCATATTATGTTGAACTTTCTTTTCCCATATCATCTTCACTTCTTGAGCTTCTCTTTTGGCTTCTGTAGACCTATGATCTGATCCCCGTCTTCACAGTACAGGCTTCCCTTGACGCCTGGATACACTTTAAAGTGGGCCTTTGGGGTCTTGGTGCTCCTGCAGAGCTCACTGGTGGGGAGGGAGGGCGTCACTGGCGACTGGTTTTGACTCTTCATAGGCAGACTTCGCTAAGTTTTAGTGCTTGTACTATTGCTTCCTTGTGCTCTTCTACTTCCGGTGAGCAGGATCTTTCAGCCTCTTGTCTTAGTAGTTGAGCCTAGTGGTAGCATTCTGGGGTGTGACTGTGGGGTAAGGCGTTGAGATCCTTGTCATTAGGTCATGAGATTTGGTTTTCGTGCTATCAGTACTGGGGCCTGAGGAGCTTGCTTGTGCTTCCCCCTTTCTAGAGGCTCACATTTCACCATCCCCAGCTCTGTTCTCTCTAGTGTCCCCTTCACTGGCACTGTCTTCCCCAAGTTTTGTGGTAATTACTTCTTTTCCATCTTTCTTTTCCTTTTTTTCTTGGCAGAACCGAAAATTGAACTCAGGACCTCGCGCTGGAGGCACTTAGTCTACTGAGCCATTTCCTTGTCTTCTGTGTCCTTACAGGCTTCCCCTTCTTAAACTGCCTTTACTGATACTTTAGGGGGACATCAGCAGTGAGCTAAGGAAAACAAACCGCTTCCATCTGTTCAATTTGCAGTGCTAAGTCAGGAATCACTTTTTGCTAATCAGTGAGAGGAAAGTGAGCTGTCTTCCCAGGCTATGAGTGGCAAACTGGCTGCGCATGCACGGATTTCCTAGGGCAGTCTGGCTTCCACAGACCTCTGACTGACTCCTGAGTTTTTGTAGTGGGCCGTCCGATGTACCACAGGCCACAACACTCCCTATTGTCCGCCCGTCCTCAGTTATCCATGTGTATTATTTATCCAGCCCCTGAGGCACTGTAACTTGTGACTCTTGGTCCATACATGGAGACTGTGATGCTGTTTAATGAATCTGCAGCCTAGAGGCTATTCCTAGAAACAGGAGTTTTGCCATTTAAGTATGCATCTGCCCTTGCTCAGTCTCATTACTTATTCTAGTTGGTGCTTATGAAGAATCAGAAATTGCCTGCAGCTTCTCTCAGGAACTGTAAGGAAGATGAAGGGCTTATGTGTCCTGTTTTCTCACACACAATAAAACACATACAAAAATGAAGGTGCCTGCTTCTCGTGACCCGTTCCTCACATTTATTTCGTTGAAATGAATTTTTCATTTACATAAATTTATGAAATAGCATTGTAAAATGCCTAGAACCAGAAGGGAACTTGGCCCACAGGATGCATTTTGTCATCAAAGAAGCGTATCTTTTTTGTGGAAAAGCCACTTTCCACAGAGACAGGCCTATTGGTGATAGCACTGGCTCAGAAGCTCAGGTCCTAGTGTTCAATCTGGTTCCCTTCCCGAATGACCTTGCAGGAAGGCAGTGGGGATACTTGGGCTTCCAGCTGGTCTGTGAATAGCAGTGCATGCTGTCTGAGTAAAGGGCACTCAGCTCCACTGGCTTTCCTAAGTAAGAGGAGGTGTTTACTAGTTGTGTATTTCTCAGCTGAGCAGATTGTGTGCTAACCATGAGCTCATGGTCCTTTATTTCCAAGTCACAGCCTCTTGGTGAACCATGCTCTTCTTTGGAGCTGTAAGCGCCCTGGAGTCGGAAGCCTTCAGAAGGGCTGGATGGTCAGAGCTCTTATTTCCTAGTTCATTGTCAGTAGCACTTCTTTGTGGTATTGTGCTTGTAGATTAGTGTTTAATTGGTAGAAATGGTAATAATCATTAAGATATCACCTTTAGGGATTTCTGTGTGAATGAAGAAAAATCAACATCTACCTTTGAAGTGAGAAAACTTTAATGGGGGATTTTCTTTTTCACCTGGTGATGACTATAGCTCTTGTGCCATCGAATCATATATTTTCCATTTGTTACAAATTCTCCTCTGACTTGAGCAGGCCTAGGGTGCAGGCCAGAGCAGGGGCTGGTCTTAGCTCCATTCTACTTCTCTGACCAAGGTGCAGATCTCTCTCTACAGCTTTCGTAGGTCATTGGGCCTTCCAACCACATCTAAACCTTTTTTTCCCCCCGTGGAAATAAGATTCTGAAAGCTGAAACAAAAAGCAGTATTTTGCTATCATAAAAAATTGAAGCTGATTATTTCAAAAGACCTCATTCAACTTGGGTAGGAGATGATTTTGGTTTCTATGGAAACAGAAATAAAAATGAGTGTGATAATTTCTGTGCTCTCCACATCTATGCCTGCACTGCGCTGTAAGAAGCACCTTCTACCCAAGAAACCTATGACAAATGTGCACCCCTCTCCACATTTCAAATGCAACAGACATTACAGGGGGAAATGGACAGCTAAGTTAGGCTTTTCCTATTATTGGTTCCCAGCTCCAGTTTCTAGATCTGATATATTTTAGGTAGAGAGGACTGGTAAGTGGGAAAGGGTTGGGCGGTTAGATAGGATATCTTGACTTGAGAACTCTAATTGTTTCTGTTATTTCAGATAGCAAAGGTCTTCAACATGAGAATATATATCCCTCAGGAATTCTGACATTGTTGTAAGAAATACCAACATTTATTTTTAAATGTGCCGGACATCAGCTTCAGTCTCTGCTTAGATTCCTTCCCTCATTTCTAATTTCTGGTGTTGCTGTTACCGTCAGAGGTGATGTGAGTTTAAAATGTAAGTCACTGGGGCAGCCTCATCTGTCTGTGGAAATTCCTCCCAAGTAATTGATGCCTTCAGTATCTTGTGACTGATTTTCATATGATTTCCATATTCTATCTTCTTCCCTCTTACCACTGAGTTAACCTTAGTGCCTACCTGCACATTCAGTAGAAAAACCTGAATATTTATCGTTTCTCTTGGCAGAAAGTAGCCAGCAATAATAACTACCAGAACTTCTCTGTCTTTCTGTACACCATTTTCTCAGAATGTCAGTTATAAACTAAATAGCAAGATATGCATTAGGCAAACTCAGGCAAAATGCACGGAAAATGCCAGTGCTAGTGTCATGTTAAACAGAAAACTTGATACTGCTTTTCTAATGATAAATATTCAGAGTAATTACTTATCATAAATAACATGCTTTTTGAAAGGTAAAAGCCAAGATTTTTTTTAATAAAATCCTCTCTAAGGGTATATATTATCTATAATTGGGCATAGATGTGTAATATATCCGTTATTCTAGTGCATTCTGGGTATGTGCCAGAGTGTTTGGAGTATTCAAAGCTTAAATGATTTCTGTGATCATTCTGATACTATTATGTACATCAGTTTAATTACTATTTAAGAAAGAGTGTAATGAATACCCTTTTAGACTACAGTGAAATATAAGAACTGTGCTTTATACCAAATTAGCATTACACACTCATACACATTGCATATTCCTAAAAGTTCAGAATATATATACTCCTTGCCAAAACAATTTCTACGTTGTTCTATTAATGTAATTGTCAAGGGAGAGGACCTTAACATAGGACGGAATATCTTTCTAATTTATTGCTTTTTTTTTTTTTTTAAGTGATGTGTTTCTTTGGTATAAAATGACTTTTAATAAACAGTAACATGAAGACGTAATTAGAGTAAATCTTGTCAAATTGTCTTTTTGGTCCCAACTCATTCTGTCAATAGCCAGTCTTCCTGTTTTTTTTCTACAGATTTCAATTAATTGATAACTTTTCTTTTGGCTGGCTCAGGCTGCCTTAAGGGCAGGTGTGGTAAGGCATGGGGAGCTGGGGATTGAATTATGGTCCCCTGTGCCTGACTGGGTTTGCTCCAGCAGGTGCTTAAACAACTGAGCTAACTCACAGCCCCCTGAGAATTTGAAGATAACAATATATTCCTTATTTAAAGAATCATTATTGGAAGTCATCATTGCAATTAGTAATCTTAATAAAATAGTTTCTTTTTTGAAAAAAAATGATTTATCTAATACAGTATTGTGGTGAAGGTGGTTAGAAACTTCTATTGAAAAGTGTCATGTGGTATGGACAGTACAGTTGGGATAGATAACTCCGTGCTTCTACATAATTCTATGAGAGCCAAGATTTGCACTAATGGTGGTTGGACAGGATATTATGCCAGCTTCTAGTACTATGGCCAACCACTAGGAGAATAACAAGGTAGAAAGTATTAATTATTGAATCTTTGATGTAATTCCGGTACAAAAAATAAGGTACGGAAAGAGCTACACTCTCTTAATTTACTGATAAAGAGACATATGGTATAATAATGTCTGTAAGTATAATATCATGTATGCACCTTCTATCATACCAAAACATTATGAAAACAGTTTGCAATGTATTAATTTATCAAATCCATCATATCTTAAAACTGTCTTATTGATATTTGTACTTCAATAAAACAAAAAAAAAAAAAAAAAAAAAAAAAAAAAAAAAAAAAAAGAAAAGTGTCATGTGGTCAAGGCTATTGAGGTATCTCAGGGGCTCCAGGAAGTGCAGAGGCTCAGATCCACTGCTCAGAACCTGCAGTTAGCAGGTTCCCTGGGGAATGGTGCAGCACTGGCCTAGGAGACCAAAGTTGGAGGTAACTCTTAAGCATGAAAGGGAGGTTAGGAGCTGCCTTTTCTCCATATGCATGCTCATTATCTTAAGAAACCTTTAATACAATCCAGGGCTCCAAAATGAATTCACAACCCTCTGCTGCTACTTGTGGAATATGGGGCAAATTTACCTAACTCTTTATGTTTTGGTTTCTCTCTCTGTAAATTGAGATAATGACAGTGTTTTCCTCTGAAGCTGTTGTAAGGTTAGTTTAACATGCATACGGGGTGCATGGGGCTTGACACAAGGCATCTCAACATGCTCCAGAGCCAGGAGCCTCTCTCTCCTCCTTGTTGGAACTTTTCTGAAGGTGCCTACCACCCTAACTTCCCTGGAGGTGGCACATTGGTATTGTATTCAAGACCATGCATATCACTAGTCTGGAGTGATGGGCTCCAAGTTGAATTAGAAAAAGCCCCAGTTGGGGTCTTCCAGGGGGTCTCCGTGCAGCCAAGACTGGTACTTTGACATCATTCCAGAGATTTTAGGGGGTCTCCACTTGATAGTGCTTTCTGTTCACTGTTTTCACGTCACACAGAAGTGGACATTAGCAGCATACCATGGTTCAGGCACACTGAAAGAATCGCGACACATGTCATGAGGGTACCAACGAGAAACGACAGCTGCTGAGCAGGTGTGAGGAGCAGTAGCTCTAGCTGTGGGGAGGAAGAGCGCTCCGAGCCCAGATAAGGAGCAGCGTGGCTAGTGTGGTAGCATGAGCCGCCCTACCCACTCCATTCAGACCTCCACCTGTGAGGACTGGGTTTAGTTCTCTTTCCTGTGCGCTACCTTTGGGGAGAAGTCCAGGTTCCTTATTTCTTTACAGAAGTTGGGGGTGGAATCTGAATACACATGGGTGTGGGGAGGGTGAGAAGGTAGTACTTGGCTAGTGTATTAGTCGACTAGCGATGCATAATAAAACACCACGGACTGGATGTGTAATAGAAATTTTTTCTTTCATAGTTTCAGAGGCTGAAAGTCTGAGATCAGAGCATGGACAGATTCTCCTTCTCTTAAACCCTCTCCTTGGTGTGTAGATGACAGTCTTCCTCTTGTGTCATCCCCTAGTCTTCTCTCTGTATATGTGCCTGTATCCTAATGCCCTCCTCTTGTAAGGATGTCACTCATGTGGGATTAAGGGCCAGTCCGATGACTTCACTTTAGTTTAATTTCTTCTTTAAGGACTCTTCCTCTCTCCCTCCCTCCCTCCTTCCTTCCCTTCCTTCTTTCCCTTCCTTCCTCCTTTCTTTCTAATGATACATAAAGTAATAGGAATTCGACAAGTGGTTGTTGTATTGCATGATGTTATCTTCAAGTTATTAAGTTACTAGATACATATTTTTTATTGTTTTTGCTTTTTTATGTTAATTTTATTGAGAAAAAAGTAGCAATGAGATAGTTTCAAAACAGGTTAGTAGGACAGTTACAATAATTAAAACATTGTATATTGTTGTCTGCATAGTAGTTATTCATAGTACAAAATGCAGACATGTCTTGTCTAAATACTATTAATTCAAAACTTCCTTCACATTGAACTAAGAGAAAGTAGCTGAATATCTATGCTGCTCTGTATATACAGATATATCTATATCTATATATATCACTGCAAAATGGGCCTTCATTTATATGCCCCTTTATTGTTTACTTTTGTCAGAGATGGGTATTCCATTGCCATATATATATTGTAGGTGCATGAACTTAGCAAAACAATCCAATATAGTCCAGTAGTCCATAATAGTAATGGGTTTTCTGTATGTCTGGCAATGTCAGAAGTTGTTCACTTGAGTAGGTTACCAGATACAAACCTGAAAAATTGGTAAACAAAAAGTCATAAGAAATTAAAAAGAAAAAAAAATAATTGAAGCATCAATTGCTCCTTTCAATAGACCAGCAGAAACCAGCAGTACAACTTTCCAAACTCTTCTGCACATGTACATAAATATATTTTTACCCTTCTTTCTTTTGTCCTTTTCCTCATAACAGTTTTTACTCCCCATTGAGCAGATTCTTTCCCTTTTACAGTATATATTGTACTTTTAAGATTTTATTTAGTATTTCAGGTAAACTAGCAGCACAATATGATGTTTGTACATGCTAGTCTGATTTATTTCACTTACTATTGTAGTCTCTAGTTGCATCCATTTATCTAAAAAAACCCCTCAAATTATATACTTTTTGTAGCTGAGTAATACTATGTTGTGTAAAAATACTATATCCTTTTTTAATCTATTCATCAATTGATGGGCCTTTGATTGTTTCCAAGATTAAGCTACGACAAACTGCACTGCTATGAATATGGGTGCACATATATCGCTGTGGTTTGATGATTTCAGTTCTTTTGGAAAAACACCTAGGAAGGAAATACCTTGAATGGGACCTCAAATCTTAGCTTTTGAAGGAGTCTCTACACTGATTTCCATACTGGTTATACCAGGCTGTTCTCCTACAAACATTGGAGAATGGTTCCTTTTTTGCACATCCCCTCCAGTATTTGTTATTGGTTGAATTATTGATGATAACAATTCTTTCTCGCATAAGATGGAATCTCAGCATTGTTTCAATTTGCATGTATTAAATGATATGGAACAATTTTTTATGTTTATTTGCCATTTGTATTTCTTTGCAGAGTATATATTCTTCGCAGATGCCCATTTCTGGATTTGGTCTTTGAACCTTGGAGGCCTGATATTTTTTTTAATTCTTTATATATTCTAGACAGAAGTCCTTTCTCTGAGGAATAGTTGGCTAAACTTTTGTCCTAATTTGTGAGTTTTCTTTTTACTCTGTTGGTGATATCTTTTGACATGGTGAAACTGTGCAAAAAGATGAGATCTTAATTGTTGATTCTATGAAGCATTTCCTATAAATGTTCATAAGCTTTCTACCTACCCCTATGCTTTTAAGATATCTTTTTTCTCTTCCAGAAGATTTAGTGTTTTAGTTTTAATATTTAAATATTTGATCCATTTTGACTGTAGTTTTGTGCAAGGTGATAGGCCTGGGTCTATTTTTAGCATTCAGGATGTGGAAATCCAGTTTGTCTGGCACCATGTATTGAAGAGGCTGTTTTTCTTCCAGTGAACATGTTTGGCCCCTTTGTCAAAGAAAAAGTGCTTGAGTGTGTTTGTAATTGTGTCTGCATCTTCTAATCTGTCCCATTCTCCTCTCTGTTCTTTGCCAGTACCATGCTAATTCTATCACAGTAGCTTTGTAGTATAATTTCAAGACAGAGATTGTGATGTTTCCTGTCTTTCTTTTATTGTTCAGGGTGGCTTTTGCTAGTCTACATCTCTTCAGGTTGCAAATGAATTTTAGGAGTGTTCTGTAGAATTTTGAAGTATACTAATGGTATTTTAATTGGGATTTCATTGAATCTGTGTAACAATTTTGGGAGTTGGCCGTTTTCACAATGTTGTTTCTACCTATCCAGGAGCAAGCAGTATCTATTTTCTGAAATCTTCATTATGTTTTTTTCAGAGTACTGTAATTTTCACTACATAAGCCTTTTATTTCCTTTGTGAGATTGTATCCTAAGCATTTTATTTTGGGGGGTGTTTTTGTGAAAGGTGTAGTTTCCCTAAATTCTCTCTTTGCATGTTCATTGTTTGTGTATAGAAACAGTCTTGTTTCTTGAGTGTTGACTTTGTATCCTGCTATGATACTGAATTTGCTTATTAATTTTACAAGTTTCTTCATGGAGTTTTTTGGGTCTCTCATGTAGAATATCATATCATCTGCAAATAATGACAATTTCACTTTTTTCTTTCCAATCATTATTCCTTTTATTTCTCTCTTTCTTGTCTGATTGCTCTGGCTAATGGTTTCAGAACTATATTGAATAGGAGTGGTGACAGTGGGCATCCTTGTCTTGTTCCTGATTTTAAAGTGAAGACTTTCAATTTTTGTTCATTTAGTATGATGTTGGCTGTTGGTTTGTCATACATGGCTTTTATCGAGTTGAGGTAAAGGCCATCGGTTCTGACTTTCTGTAGTGTTTTGTTTTTCTTTTTTATCATGAATGAGTGTTGGATTTTGTCAAAAGCTTTTTCTGCCTGTATTGAGATGATCATGTGATTTTTCTCTTTGGCTTTGTTGATGTGATGTACTACAGCTATGGATTTGAGTATATTAAATCATGCCTACATTCCTGGGATGAATTCCACTTGGTTGTGATGAACAATTGTCTTGATGGTTTACTGTATTCTGTTTGATAGCATTTTATTGAGGATGTTTCCATATATGTTCATTAGGGAGATTGGCCTATAGCTCTCTTTTTTGGTTGGGTTCTTCTCTGGTTTGAGTATCAGAGTAACTCTTGCTTCCCTGAATGAAGATATTATATCTTCTTTTTTTAAATTAAATTAAATTTTATTTTATTGAAGAACAAATAGCAAATTATCATTACAGATTCAATAATTAATACATTGCACACAGTTTTTGTAGTGGCTTTTTGTTATACAAGGTGCATACATGATATTCTATTTACAGACACTATTAGAGCACATACCTCTAATCAATGAATTAAGAGATTGTAGTTGTATACTTATCTTGTTTATTTAAACCTGAATTATAGTACAGTTTTAATAATTAATACTTTCTACATTGTTATCTTCCTAGTAGTTGTCCATAGTACATGAAGCCAACAGAATAATACCCTGTCCAAGCACTATTAGTGCAAACCTTTCTTCTCATAGAATTATGCGAAGTACTGCATATTTATCCTAACTGTACTGTTTATATAAACACAGAACGGTTCTTCCTTTGTATCTCCTTTTTCTTGTTTAGTCCTGTCAAAGATGGGCATTCCATTGTCACTGAATTATTATAGGTGCCTGAACTCAGTGAAACAATCCAACACAGTCCAAAAGTCCACAATAGTAGTGGGTTATCTGGAGAAGTTGTTAACTAGAGCCATTTGCAGCTCAGCTTATTATTATGGCACTATTTTATAAACCTCATTTTTATACTTTTCTGCTGGATGGTTAAGACTGAGATAAAGCAAGACCTATATAACAAAAAAATATAACTTTTGTATCTGATGAGGTCAGTCAAGTCCCCTCAGGGTTTATCTTATAACCCTGTACCTCACTCTGTAGATCCTTTGTCAGTGTCAGCCTTGTGGATGAATCATGGCCATTGCTTGATCAGTTTGCTCTCTGTGGAAGCCTGAAAGAAAGTTTTCTCTCCATGTGACTCTCCTTAGGCACACTATAGATCATCAATCCCATTCCTCTGTGGCTCCACAATCCCTTGATCAGAAAATTTAGGGCACAACTGAGCTCCATGATGTTACAGTACAGGTTATCCTATGTCCTGAGTCTTCACTGACCTTGAAAGGCTAGGGCCAAAATGTTGGCTGACCTTGCAGCCCTTCCATTTCTCCAATTTTTCATCTGTGAACTTAGGTTGTTAACCATTCAGAGGAGAAGCTGATTATTACCTTGCAACTTATGCAGTTCAGTTTACCCTAACTATCTGACTAAGTTCTTTTTTAGTTGCTGCTATACATTTCTATTTGTATTTCTTCCTTTGATTTCTTATACTAGGGAGACTATATGATATTTGCACATGTGTGTCTGGCTTATTTCATTTATGCGTATATGTTCAAGTGGCATCCACTTCAATATAAATGCTTCAAGCTCATAAATCTTAATAGCTGAGTAATACTCCATTGTATAGAAATACCACATTTTTTTCAACCATTCCTCAGGTGACGGGCCAGGGAGATAGCTCAGTGAACTAAGTGCTTCTCTGCTAGGCGCAAGGGCCTGAGTTTTATCCCCGGTTCCGCAAAAAAAAAAAAAAAAAAAAGAACCTAGACCTTTATATCTCCTTGATTTAGTTTTGGTAGTTCATATATGTCTAGGAATCTGTCCAGTTCTTCTGTGAGCAGATGATTTTGGAAATAGGTATTGATAATCTTCTGAATTTTTGTACAGCCTATAGTGATTTCACTCTTCATTAATTATTACATGAATTTGAATTTTGTCTTTCTTTTTTTGATAAGGTTGGTTAGAATAATCAATTTTATTTGTTCATTCACTCAGAGAACCACGTCTTTGATTCAAGAATTCTTTGTATTGCTTTCTTCATCCCATCTTTATTTTTGCTCTGATCTTTATAATTTCCAATCTTCTTTGGGCTTGACTTGCTCTTATTTTTCTAGGAATTGGAGGGGCTGGGGAGATGGCTCAGTGGAATAGGCACTTCTCTAGCAAG
>PVKA01016884.1:17150-47079 GCA_004027165.1 Ctenomys sociabilis | reverse complement strand
TCTCCTCCTCCTCTGCCCTCATCCCTCCTCTCCCCATCTCTCTTCCCCTCTCCTTCTCTCTCCTCCTCTCTCCCTCCCTTCCCCTCCATCCCATCCTTCCTCTCTCCCTCTACCTCCTCTTCCCCTTGCTCTCCCCCTTTCTTGGCCACCTCCCTCCTGGCCACCACTCTATAAGCCCCTCTGCTCCCTCAGGTCTTTCTCCCATAGTGTTTCTTCCTTGAAGCTCACTAGCCATGGACCAAAACTCTTGAAACTGTTAAGCAAACACATCTTTCTTCTGTTATTTTCTCTGTCAAGTATTTCTCTTTTTTATGTATTTAGGGTAGGGTCTACAGGGTCTCACTGCACAGATCAGGCTCGTAGTGATCCTCCTGTTTTTTTAGCCTACCAAGTGCTGGGATTATAGGCACGCACCACTGTGCCCAGTCTCAATAGAAGTCTCACCGTGCCCTGGGGGCAGGGCTGGCACTGCAGGCCTGGGGAATTGAACCCCCAGCCCTTGTATCTACCTAAGCAGGCGCTTTAATCCACTGAGCTATCTGGCCGGCAGATCATAGAAATTTGGTCAAAAATAGCATATCTAATCTGAGTAATGATTATCCACAGTGACTTTGTGAAATTTCAAGTAGCTTAAAGCACATCAAGAAATTTTAAATGAATGGGAAAACCTGCAGAGGTCAACCCTCAAACAATTATCAAGCTACATGTCTTGACTGCAAAACCGTTAGAAATAGATGAGTTAAAGAACCACATTAAATAGGTAGATAAAAACAAGGCCTGCCTCGGGCACAAGGCTGGATGATTCTGAAATGCTCAAAAACTCCGCCATAGCTTCATTCCAGTTAGAACTGTTAACTTGAGTTTTGCACGCTGCTCAAGGAAAAAGACCTTAATACATTTTGTTTAACTTTATCATAATAAAAATTGCCTTTAGTTCAGATTTAGACATGGAGTAGATTATAGAGATAAAAGTAGTTACCAAGAAAGCACTCTCTAAACCAGCCTCAAGCATAAAGAAAAGTAGTGTTCACATTCCCACTGAACAGATGAAGTAACTTGATTTAAAGAACACATTACAGGGACAAAGACAGACTGGTCTTCCTTCTGAGACCACCAGCTTCTCCAGCCTACTGTGTCTCGGATTCTTTGCCCAAATTAATTCTACAGAACTCGTGCGCCTCGTTGTGCTACTTTGGCTCATGAGATAACTGATGGAATTCATTAGGAATAAGAAGGTAGACAAGAATAAACCCACAGCACAGTCTAGTTGAATTAATTGCAGCTACCAGAACTTTCCCTTTCAAGCTGTCCCTTGTGGTGTCCTCAACTCTGTGGACATAGGATTTATAAAATTCATACCAAACATTTATTTTACAATTTCATTTAAAAGAAGTCTATAACTGATTAAGAAGAGATTATTTATTATAAAAACATAGCTCCCTTCTCTGAGAGCGCACTCACGTCTCTGTCACCGCTCCTGCTCTGGCTCTGCGGGGAGGCCTGCTCACCTGGACACTTGGCGTTGTCCCAAGAGAATGCCCTATCTTTGTCTATAACAGGATATGTATCTGCCTTCATCTCACCTTACTATTTTTTGTTTCTGTTTTCCAAATTCTCACATTTTTCTTTAGAAAATATTTCCTAGATAATCCCATATTTAACAACATAAAATTCTGAAAAAATTCAAAGGTAGAAAGCATCCTATTTCATATCAGATCAATAAGAGCACATCTAGCTTTAGGCTTCAGGAGAGTACATTGGATTACCTCTTATATGCTTTCTTATAATGGCATTGCTAACTTTCACTACCTCATCTGACCATATTACACAAGGATTTTAATCTGTGGCATTGATTAAAAAGCAAGGACAGGGAAAAACAATAATATAAGGCATGAGAGGTTGAAGCTGCTGAAATCTTGAGCACATTTGTTGTGTCCTGAAATAGATCAGCAAACTGCAGACAAAGCTCAGATCAGCTTAGCCCATCTCTACTTCAGAACTGGATTTAAAACTTGCTTGCTTGTACTGATGTTTGCTTTTACTTTGTACTTCAGATCCTGTCAGAACTAGTGTCTCTCCAGAATGATGTAGTGACCGCCATATGGCCACTGGAAGTGTTTTACAAACGAGTCACTGAACATGGACCTGGTCTTTATGGTCTTCAGATCACTCAAAGGTAAGAAGAACAAGGTAACTAAGAAAAAATAATGAGGAATATCATATTACATTTACAAACTCTCACTATACACACTTAGGTTATGCTACTTTTTTCTCCCAGAGCCCTGAGATATGAGCAGATTAAGCATGGGTCACTGTACTTCACAGACAGGCTGTGAGAGAGCACACGGAGGGTGAAACGGATGGTACCACAAGCCCGGTCTCGAACTCCAAATTCGCTGTTCTCCTTGCTATTTCTTTGTGTATTTTATTTGTTTCCCATTCCTCTCTCTTAGTTCAAAATTTTCTCCATCTCTCTTTCTCTCCCTCTCTCTGTCTCTCTATCTTTATCTCTATCTCTCTGTCTCTGTCTGTCTCACTCTGTATCTCTCTGTCTCTCTCTTGCTGTCTTTGTCTGTCTGTCTGTTGCTCTCTCTCTCTCTCTCTCTCTCTCTCTCTCTCTCTCTCTCTCTCCCTGTGTTTCATTATGGAAACAGCTTATTTTTATTCTTACAATACAGAATGTACCACTTAGGGCTAAAGTGCCTGTCTCAGTTACGTTTCTCATTGGTGGGACAAAATACCCAACACCCAAAATTAAGGAAGGAATGGTTTATTGAGTTCACAGTTTGTGAAGGTTTCAGTCCATACTAGGCTGACTCCAATGCAGAGTGGCACATATGTGACAATTCATCGCAGCAAAAAATAGCAAAACAGCAAGAGCAAAAGGGAGGAGCAGCAGCTGCTGCCACAGAGGTGTCGGGCAAGCCTCTAATTCCTTATCTGAAGCCAGGCTATCTGTCCTAGGGCGGATGTAGCACTCACACCTATAATCCCAGCTTTGGGTCAGGAATTAATCACAACCTCTAGAAGTCTGCCCCATGACTAACTACATGAGGCTTTGAGGGAACAAATGGACACAAACCATAATAGTGTCTAATTCAGTGCTTGAGAAAAAGTACACCATAAATATAAAGGAGATTATATTCAAATACTTATAATCACCAAAATCCATTCACTTTTGCCCATTGTCTATATGTATCTACAGAAATATTGCTGAACATTTCTTATTTCTGACTGTCACAGAGACTCCCTCTGAAGCAGCAAGAAGCTGCAGTCTTTGCATAGAATGCCATACAAAAAGAATCCCAACTGCTCCTTCACAAGTAGCTTTTAAGAAACTTTTTGAGAGAGTCATATTGTGTCCTTAGGAATCAGGGTTGAACTAAAGCAAACTCCTTTCTTTAACCCTTGAGTTTTTTTGAGTACGTATGTGCAGCACACAACAATCACATTTGTCACAGGGAGTTGGTTCATACACATGACACAGCTTAATCCCCCCTTCACTGCCTTGCCTCTCACCAGTCCTTGGTACCCTTCTGTTTGGATACCTTCAATGAGAACTTCCATAGCAGAGTCGCCATTGAAAGACAACGGATATTTTCCCAAGTGAATGCCAGTGCTAAATTTCAAGTTGGAAAGACTGTTTTCCACCAAGGATGTTATTTTACTGAGGACAAAAGGAAAGCATTTTTATTCTTTTCTATAGTCAGAGATGGGAAATGTTGAGGTGAGGTGAGCTGATACGGTCACTCCTCCCTGAAACAGCACCTAAGATACCTGAGCATAAAGACTGAAGATTTAGATTCAACCCAGAGCCCAGGCCTGGTGTGTGAGTGGGACCGCCTGGGGCCCACCAGATCCTCATTCCACCCAGAGCCCCGGCCTACACATGAGTAGGGCTTCCTTCATCAGACAGGCCTGGTGCGGAACCTGCAGTAAAACTCAATAAAGGCTAGAGGAAAGACCAACCAAGCTGATACAAGAGCAGAACATCTTGCCAGAGTGTCACATCAGGTTCACCTCCAAGGGCTGCAGCACAAAGAAATGGAGCACAGCAGCCAGATCCAAGCCACATCCACCTGGACAAGTTTGAACTTGGTAGATCCTGACCTAGTGCTAAGGTAGTAACTCTAAATTCTACCCCAAAGGTCAGAAGACAGTGCTATACGAAATGACAAAGAAAAAGAGCAAATGCATTCTCAAGCCCACCCAGAACAAATGCAGGAGACACTAGCATAGATGAAATTGGAAATCACACATGCAAAATAGCTGCAATAATAGCATCAGATTTAAAGAAACAACTACAGAAAGGTCTAGAGGAAATCAGATCAGAAATAATTTCTGAAGTAAAAAAAAAAAAAAAGAATAACTATAATGAATGAAATACTAAGTATTTCAAAAGAAGACACAAAAAAAAAAATACAGGAGAATAAAAAATGATGGAATCCTTGAATGAGCAATACAGGAAAGAAATAGAATGCATGAAGGAGATTCAAAGTGCTATACAGGAAATTAAAACCTTAATCACAAGCTGGCAAAACCATTTGAATGAAAGTGAAAATAGACTTTCAGACCTTAAAGACACCATTGCAGCTAATGAAAAGGTAAGAAAAGATCTCTTAAAAACAACTAGGATGCAGGAAAAAGTAATTCATCACCTATAAGTTGATGCAAAGATGAACAACATGAGACTAATAGGCATCAATGAGAAAGAAGGAGTCAATACAAATGATATAAAAAGAATATGGACAGAAGTAATAGCAGAAAACTTCCCAAATATGGGGAAACAATCTGACACTCAGGAAACTGAAGCATATAAAACTCCAAATAACATCAACCCAATTAAAACCACACCCAGGCATATAACAATCAAGATCCCAGAAATTCAGCACAGAAACAGTATTCTAAAAGCCGCTAAAGAAAAGAAACAGATCACATTTAAAGGAAAACCCACCAGAATAAAAACAGATTTCCCTTCACAAACCAAGTCAAAAAGAACATGGAGCAAAGTATATTAGTCTTGCAAGAATACAAATTCCAACCTAGACTGATATACCCTGAAAAACTCTCTTTCAAATATAATGGAGAAGTGAAATACTTCCATGACAAAGAACAACTAAAGAATTTCATGACAATAAAGCAAACCCTACACAGACTATTAAAAGATATTCTAGGGAAGGATTAAGCTGAGCACAACCCCATGAATGAGAATGGCAAGAATCCACCAAATAGGGCAAACAAACACAGGCGAATAAGAGGTATACAAAAGCAATATTTCAGTTATTGTTCTGTATACAGCAGCAAAATATTTCCAGCAGCATACTCAACCAATGGACTTCTGTACCCTGTGGGTCATAATTCTATCCAGGTCTACAGGCTGGATATCAAGGAAATAGCAGTAGCTCAGGCCCACAAGTGACCCCTGGCCATCAGCAAGCATCACAGACACTGTCAATGTCCATGATATATTAGAACTTTGTGCAATATCCTATCCCCAGGCTGTTAGAAGTGCTGGTCATATATTTGCCATCCTAGTATTTATCTTATGTTTTATTCTTAGTAATTCTTTACTATCATGAAAACTTTTTCTTAGTTTAATTGTTTTTAAATATTTAATTTTTTTTATTTTTTTTTATTTTTTTTATTTATTTATTTTTTTTTTTACAATACAGGATGATTTTATTTTTACATGGGACCCAGACCACTTAAGCTGCCGATTAGGTACTGAATGGCAGAGCAACACCCCCAGTTTATGCCATGAACTCATAGGGAATAGGTTCCAACAGCTCAGATTCCTTTCCATTGGTCCTCACAAAGTGCGCTTCTCTGGGAGGGGCAGGCTGGCGCTTCAGGTGAACCCAGGTACCTTTCTCTTTGGCTTCCTTCTTTTTCTGATCATTTTCCTTGACACGTTTCAGGAAGCTATCATGACTTTTTGAGTGTTTAATATGCTCAATATGCACATTAATCCTCTTGGCAAGTATCTTGCCCTTAACTTTCTTGTTTACAACAATGCCAACAGCATGCTGGGTAACGTTGTAGACTCTTCCCGTTTTGCCGTGGTAACATTTGTGAGGCATTCTTTTTTGCACAGTACCCATTCCCTTGATGTCTACAATATCACCCTTTTTGTAGATTCACATGTCTGTGGCCAAAGGAACAACCCCATGTTTTCTAAAAGGCCTGGAAAACATGTACCTGGTTCTCCTCTTGTCCTTTGTGTTAGTCATTTTGGCAAATTACTGGAAGATGGTGGTTCCAGGCGAAAGTCAATACTAACATACATTAAGGAACTAACATTAATCCTTTATACCCTTCCTCTAAAATAGAAAAGGGTAAAACACTTCTGAATTCATCCTAGGAGACCAGGATTGCTTGATACAAAACCAAAGGCATCACAAGAAAGCTACAGACTGATATAGTTTATAAATATGGATGCAAATAACCCAGGAATATAGGTTGGTTTAGCATCTAAAACTCAATATACCATTGCAGTACAATGAAAACAAAATCACATAGTATCATCTCAGTAGGTACAGAAAAAAGCCATTTACAAAGTGCAACACACCTACATGTAAAAATATGGGAAAAACTAGGAATGGAAGGGAGCTTTCTGAAGTCATCAAAAGATATCTATGAAAAATCCATAAGCAACAGCAAACTTAATGGATGCTTTACCATTAAGATTAGAAAGAAAACAAAGATACCAGCATCTTAACACTGTATTGGAATCCTACCCAGGGCAATTAGGCCAGAAAAATTCATCTGTATTGGAAAGGAAAAAAGTAAAATATTCAATCTGCAGGGGAGATGATCTTGTATGTAGAAAATCCTAAGGAATCCATAACAAATTTCTATCTGATAAAACAAATTGATTGGGGATGAAGAATATAAGATCACTTTACAAAAATTAATTGTATACACATTTGCAAATAAATTTTTTTCATTTATTTTTATTTTATTAAAATACAAATGTCAATCAGACAGTTTCAAGACACCTTAACCATACAGATTCAATGAATTAATATATTGCAAACTGTTTTCATAACGTTTTGGTATTGTACAAGGTGCATACATGATATTATATTTACAGATATAATTTTAGCAGATATCTCTTATCAGTGAATTAAGAGTGTAGTTGCTTACATATCTTATTTTTTATACCTGAATTATGTCAAAACTTCAATAATTATTTACCTAGTGGATGACCATAGTACTAAAAGCCGACATAATATCCTGTCCAACCACCATTAGTGCAGATCTTGCCTCTCATAGAATTATGTAGAAGCACAGCGTTACCTATCCCAATAAATATTTAATTTTTAATTAACATTTAATTTTCTGAATATTGTTTTATCTTAATTTTTTAAGATTTATACTATATCTGACTTATAATCTACTTAAAAAACATGATATGATATTTTCTTCTATTAGAAATTTTAAAAAGCGTATTTTCCATTTTCCATAGACTTTACATTACTTTGTTGTCTTTCACACACACACACACACACACACACACACACACACACACACAAAATGTATCTAACCCAATATAAGATTGATACTGTCTTGTAGAAATCTTTAATGACCTTTTAAATGGGTTCATCTAATATATGTTGCATAGTCCTTCATAACTACCATTTTGAGAGCTCTTTATTCTTTATCCATGACCATATAGCAACTTCTCTTGCCTTCTGGATTATGCTCTTTATTATTTCCTCTGTGCTATATCTGGAGGTATTAAAATATTCGGAAAATATTTTACTTTTAGTTTTCAAAGGTATGTTTGCAAAGGTATAAAATTCAATGAGGAAAGATTTTTTTTTTTCTTTCAGTCCTTTAAATTAATTAGTCTAGTTTCTTATACACTTGGTCTTTTTCCTTCTTTCTAATGTGAAATAGGATGCTATTTAATTTTGTTCTTCCATAGTTAATTCTTTATGTATATGCTTTAATGATTTTTTTCTTTACAATAAGTTTTCAACAATTTCATGTTTGTGTATCTTGGTATGATTTTATTCAAATTTCTTGTGCAAAAGGTTCATTTTTCTTGGAAATGTGGTGCTATAATTTCAACTAAAATCAGAAATTTTATATCATTAAAAAAAGATGGAAGATTTATATTCAATTGACTTCATTCTCTTCTCTGATTTAATATTTATTGACCTTTTAAAGAGACTCAAATATTCTTACAACTTTTTAGGTTTATAAAAATAGTCCTGATGTTGCCTTAAAACCTACTAAATTTTAAAGATCAACTCTTCTGGATTTTTTTTTTTTTTTTTGCCTTTTAAAAAAAATCTTTTTTTCATAATTTATGTATTTCATACAGGGTCCCACTATGCAGCTTGGATTCATAAGATCCTCCTGTCTCAGCCTTCGCAGCACTGAGACTACCTGCATGAGCTATCACACCCAGTTTCAGTAGCCGGCAGAGCATACATGGGGTTCCTGGTCAAGGCATGAAGTATTGGGCATCTAACCCAGGTCCTTGTGCTTAAACTGATAGGACTGAGCAGTTGTTTCAAGGGCAAACTCGCATCTGTATTTTGGCAGCATTGCAATGTTGCAGCTCATTTTAAAGCCTGCATTTCTTGACTCTACTCAAGTTTTCTTGAACCCTTGAATACATTGCATTGACCATGGCCATCAAAGGCTGGAAGTGACTGAAGGTCTTCAAATAACACCTTGTGATCTATGTTCTTACTGAATTTACAGTTTATCCCAATATTTCTGGTATGGATAAAAAGCTCTCCTGGCCTTTCTTCCCACTCCCAGTTTCCCATTGTTCTTTGTATGTTCCCATGGCACCATTAGTGTAGGCTCCAGGAAAATTAATTATAAATAGTACCTTGCAAAAATATTTTTTAAAAGGTGCCATTTCTTATTTTATCCAGAATTTAAAGAAATCTGCTTCAGTTACACATTTCAGGGCTTTGGCAGTTCATGTTCCAGTTACATTCACAGTTTAACGGGAAATACTCATTTTAATGAGATGACACGGAAACACTTCTGTGTAACCAAAAAGGAACTCATCTGTAAAGCCGGACATTGTTTGACAGAAAGGAAAAATTTAACAAAGCAGGTTTGACATGTAAAGAAACATTCAGTTCCTCAGAACTATTTTCCAAAAATGCTCATGTTACATTTAGAACTCAAATGCTCACCCCTGAGCACAGAAGTTGAGAGTACTGATTTAATTTATAGCTGTAGGATTCAGAGAAGCCTCACACTTCCCACTGGAAATCTCCTCCTGGAGATGAGGACCAGATTCATACTCCTGCCCTGCTCTGAACCTACAAGGTGGCCAAGCTGTTCCCCTGGGCCGGCTCAGTCTGTCCCTGAAAAGTATGTAGAACTTTAGGCCAATTTTAAAGCAAAAGAAATATACTTAGTGCTTATTTTTCATTTTGATTTTGTTCTAAATTCCCTGGTTCATGTCTTCAACAAGCTGCTTTCTGGGTAGTCTTCTAAGCATACAAAATAGAATAATATGCAGTTTCTGATCCTGCAGATTTAATATCTACCATAAGAAAAATAGAAGTAAAAGTAATTCATGGCAACTGTATTATAAGTGCTGTGACTAAGGGATAAACCAAGAACAAAAAGAAATCTTTTGTGCCCAGGGATGTCATAAGAGGCTTTCAAAAAGTGGTCACAGTGTTCAATGACTGAAAGCGCAGCTTCTAGAGCTAGGCTGCCTGAATTCAAATGATGGCTCCCATCATTTACACAGTGGGAGACCTTGAATGACTAAATTCTGAGGCTCAGTTTCTTTATCTTTAAAATGGGAGCAATAGCACTGCCTCATAGAATGGGTTAAAGGTAAACTGAATTGAAATATGTAGAAGTGCTGTGCTCATAGTAAGCACTGTACAAGACACTATTGCCGTTATTTTGAAATGCTGTTAAATATTGGTTAAGAGAAAAAGAAAGGGTGTTTTGAAAATAGAGACCACTACATATAAACCAGCTTCTTAAAATAATGAAAATGGCATGTTTATGAAATTCTATAGGATTTCAAATAATTGGAATATTAAGTGAATGTGAAGAACTGGGAAAGATGGCACTGAGAAAAGGACAGGCCATTTCATGAAGGCCTTGTGCAGCGTTGTCTGGACACTTAAAATAATTTACAATTTTAAAAAGCAAAAGCAACTGAATTTCTGAGTGATTATACAGGTCCAAGCTCCAAAAATAGTAGCGGTTAAATGTGGATACTTTTTAAATCTATGCCTTAAACATGGAAATAGGTAACGATTTAGAGATGCTTGATTACTTGTACATATGATTACATCTGTGGATTTAGTTTTCTCAAGTAGTAAAGAAACAATGTGTAACTTTATATTTTAGTATTACTTGTATTAGCCCATCTCTCTTTTAAAACTCAGAAAACTATGGATAACATATATGCCTTATTCATAGTTACATGTGGGTAAATGGGTGCATGTAGAGACCATACTCATAAGTGAAATAAATCAGATACATATACATACATATATATTCAAAATATATTTCCAAATATACATATTTCCATTTCTTCTTTTCTTCTTTTCCCCATCCCAGTTATGGTTTCTGTCTGAGGAGTTCCTTTCCCTTTCACAATATCTATTATTCCTTTCGGTTTTTGTTTAACCTTTCAGTTTCTTGCCCTAGCAAGATGATATATTTACACATGTGAGTCTGATTTCTTACATGGGCCAGCCAAATAGTTCAGCAGATTAAAGTGCCTACAAGCAGGTGCAGGGGCCAGGGGTTCAATCCCTGGGCCTACCATGCCGGCCCCACCCCCAGGGCACACTGAGATGGCAATTAAGACTGGGCATGGTGGTACTTACCTGTAATTCCAGCTCTTGGGAGGCTGTAAGCAGGTGGATCGCTATGTGTCCATTCTAGTAG
Source organism: Ctenomys sociabilis (assembly GCA_004027165.1). Taxonomy (NCBI): domain Eukaryota; kingdom Metazoa; phylum Chordata; class Mammalia; order Rodentia; family Ctenomyidae; genus Ctenomys; species Ctenomys sociabilis. The sequence goes on along the minus strand of PVKA01016884.1, from coordinate 36,180 downwards.
TGAGACCCTGAACACCCTGTAGACCCTTCCCTAAAATACAAAAAATAAATGATTTCTTTCACTTATGAGTGTGATCTCTAATTGCATCCATATACCTACAAAAGCCTTGGGTCTATCTTTATTTATAGTTGAGTAAGAGTCCATTATATAAAAATACCACATCTTTTTTATCCATTCCTCAGTTGATGGGCATTTGGTTGATTCCAGGATTTAGCTATAGCAAATTGTGCTGCTATAAACACATCTGCACATATATTGTTGCAGTTGATGTTTTCAATTCTTCAGGAAAAATACCCAGAAGGGAAATAGCTGGGCCAAATGGGGACCTCTAACTCTAGTTGGGTTTTTTTGGATTTGGGGTATTTTTAAGAACCTTCACATTCATTTCCACAGTGATTGCTCCATTCTGTACCCCACAAACAGTGGCAAAGGATTCCTGTTTTCCCAAGACCCTGAAGCATTTGTTATTGCCTGGCTTCTTGGTAACAGCCATTCTTTCTGGGGTGAGACAGAATCTCAGTGGCTCCATTCTGTACCCCACAAACAGTGGCAAAGGATTCCTGTTTGCCCAAGACCCTGAAGCATTTGTTATTGCCTGGCTTCTTGGCGACAGCCATTCTTTCTGGGGTGAGACGGAATCTCAGTGTTGTTTTAATTTGCATCTCTCAAATGACCAGTGCTGTTGAACATGTTTCATATATTTATTTACCATTTGCATTTCTTCATCTGAGAAGTGTGTATTCATCTGAGATGCCCATTATGGATTGGGTCTTTCAATTTTGGGAGGGTGATTTTTTTTAATTCTTTTTATGTTCTAGATATGAGTCTGCTGTCTGAGGGACAGCCAGCTAAAATTGTTTCCCAATTTGTGGGGTTTTATTTTACACTGCTGGAGACTTCTTTTGACTTTCAGAAACTTATCAATAAGACCAGATCCTAGTTGTTGATTCTTTGAAGTATTTCTCATGCAGTTTGAATTTTGTTCATGAACTCTCTGCTTACCCCTATGTCTTCAAAATCCCTACCTACTTTCTCCTCCAGTAGATTTAGTGTTTCTGTTTTAATATTTAGATCTCTGATCAATTTTGACCTTATTTTAATGCATGGTGATAGAAATGATCCTAATTTTAGTCTTTTTTTTTTTTTTTCTTTTGGCAGAACCAGGGATTGAACTCAGACCCTTGTGCTTTGCCAGGGAAGTGCTTATTCTACTGAGCCATCTTCCTGGCCATCCTTAATTTTAGTCTTCAGCATATGGAAAGCCAGTTTTCTAATCAGCATCTTTTGAAAAGGCTATCTTGCTTCCTGCAAACATTGTTGGTCCCAACACATTTGGCTTCAAACATAAGGTGGCTGTTTCATTGATTCTCAGGTTTATTTTTTGCCAGTACCTTTCTGATTTTATCACAGTAGCTTTGGAGTATAATTTCAACTCAGGGATTGTAATTCCTCCTACTTGTCTTTGTTGCCCAGGATTGCCTTTGCTATTCTAGATATCTTCTGGTTCCAAATAATTTTTAAGACTATTTTCTCTCTTGATCCCCAGGTCTGCCATGCCAGCCCCCCAACTTCCCCCAGGGCATGCTGAGACAGGGATTGAGACTGGATATAGTGGCATGTGCCTGTAATCCCAGCACTTGGGAGTCTATAAACAGGAGAATCACTAGGAGTCCGATCTAGTAGTGAGACCCTGAACACCCTTCCCTAAAATACAAAAAAAGAAAAAGAATTTCTGTAGTTCTATGAAGTATACTAATGATATTTTGATCCACATTGCATTAAATCTCTATAAATTTGGAGAGTATGGATATTTTCACAATTTTGGTTCATCCTATCCATGAGCAAAGCATATCTTTCCTATTTCTAAAATCATATTTAATCTCTTTTTTCAGAGTACTATAATTTTCAATGTATAAATCTTTTATATAATTTATATATTTTTATTATTTTTTATTTTCTTTTAAAAAATGAATCTTTTACTTCCTTGTTACATTGATTCCTTTTTTTTTTTTTTTTTTTTTTTTTTTTTTTTTTTTTTATATTTTTTTTTTTTTTTTTTTTTTTTTTTTTTTTTTTTTTTTTTTTTTTTTTTTTTTTTTGGTGGAACTGGGGATTGAACTCAGGCCCTTGTGCTTGCCAGGGAAGCACTTATTCCACTGAGCCATCTCCCCATCTCCCCAGCCCCATTATATTGATTCCTAATGGTGTCGTTTTTTTGGATGCTGTTACAAAGGATATGAGTTCACTAGGTCCTCTCTCGGTACATTTCTTCTTTGTATACAAAGATGCTATAGACTTTGCAATGTTGTTTTTGTATCCACCTTCACTACTGAATTTATTGAATCTATGAGTAGTTTGAAGTTTTTGACTTTTATGTAAAGTATCATGTTATCTGTAAATACTGATCATTTCACTTCTTCCTGTCCTCTCCTTAATCTTATTTCTCTCTTTTGCCCAATTGCTCTGGCTAATGTTTCCACAACTACATTAAATAGTAGTGGTGATGGATCTCCTTGTCTTGCACATGAATTTGAAGTGAAAGCTCATAGGTTTTATTCATCTAGTATAATGTTCGCTGTTGGTTTCTCATAGATGTCTTTTATCAGATTTAGGTAAAGAGCATCTATTCTGATGTTCTGTAAGATTTTTATCATGAATGAGAATTGGACTTATTAAAAATTGTGTATGCATCTCTTCTTTTTTTGGAAACACTAATATATATATATATATATATATATATATATATATATATATATATATATATATATTAAAGAACAAATAGAAAAGAGAAGGTTTCAAAACAAATTAACAGGACAGATTCAATAATTAATGCATTGCAGACTGTTTTCATAATGTTTTGGTATTGTACAAGGTGCATACATGATATTGTACTTACAGACACTATTATAGCAGATGTCTCTAATCACTAACTTAAGAGAGTATAGCTGTATACTTATTTTTTTTACAGCGGAATTGTATGCCAGATTCAATAATTAATACTTTCTACCTTGTTATCTTCCTTGTGGTTGTCCATAGTACTAGAAGCCAACATAATATCTTGTCCAGCCACCACTAGTGCAATTCTTGCTTCTCATAAAATTATACAGAAGCACTGCATATTTATCCTAACTGTACTGTATATACAAACACATCTCGGTTCTTCCTTTGCAACCCCTTTTTTTGACCTATCAAAGATAGGCACTCCATTGTCTTGGCAACACAATCCAAAACAGTCCAGCATTTCACAAGCACAGTGAGTTATCTGAAGAAGTTGTTGACTATAACCATTTACACCTCAACTTATTATTATGGCCCTGCATTATATACCTCATTTTTACACTTTTCTGTTGGATGGTTAAGACTGAGATAGAGCAAGACCTATATACGAAAAAATGCAGCTTTTGTTTCTGATGAGGTCAATCAAGTTGCCTCAGGGATTATTTTATAATCTTGTACCTTGCTCTGTAGATCATTTGTCTGTGTCAGCCATGTGGATGAGTCACGGCCAATGCTTCACCAGTTTGCTGTCTGTGAGAACTTAGGGAAAGTTTTCTCTCCATGTGACTCTCCCCAGGCACACTATAGATCATCAATCTCCTTCCTCTGTGGCTCCATAATCTCCTTGATCAGAAAATTTGGGGCACAACTGAGTTCCATGATGTTACAGGTTCTCCTATGTCCTGAGTCTTCACTGACCTTGAAAGGCTAGGGCCGAAATGTTGGCCGACCTTGAGGCTCTTCTCTTTCTCCAATTATTGATCTGTGAAGTTACGCTGTTAACCATCCAGAAGAAAAGCTGATTAGTTCCCTGCAGCATATGTCATTCAGTTTTCCCTAAGTATCTGACTAAATTCTTTTTAGTTGTTGTTGTACATTTCTCTTTGTATTTCTTCTTTTGACTTCTTATACTAAGGAGAATACACGATATTTGCACATGTGTGTCTGGTTTATTTCACTTATGAGTATATGTTCCAGTGGCATCCACTTCAGTATAAATGCTTCAAATTCATCATTCTTTTTAGCAGAGTAATACTCCATTATATAGAAATACCACATCTTTTTCTACCATTTCTCATGTGACGGGCATCTTGGTTGTTTCCAAGATTTCGCTGTCACAAATTGTGCTGCTATAAACATAAGTACACATATATCATTATGATGTAATTATTTCAGTTCCTCTGAGAAAATTACCAGTAGTGGGATAGCTAGCTTGAATGGGATTTCCAGTTCTACTCTTTTGAGGAGTCTCTACAATGGTTGTATCAGTCTACATTCCCAACAGCAGTGGAGAAGTGTTCCCTTTGCCCCACATCCTCTCCAACATTTGTTCTGGTTGATTTCCTTTGATAGCCATTCTTTCTGGAGTGAGATGGTATCATCAGTGTTGTTTTAATTTGCATTTTCACAGAGCATTTTTTCGTATATTTATTCGCTTCTTTAATTTCGTCCTCTGAGAAGTGTGTATTCATCTCAGATGCCCATTTCTGGACTGGGTCATTAAATTTAAGAGCCCTGGCCCAAGACACAGCACAGCTCAGCCTGTGAGTGCAAGCTCCAGGCCCGCCAAGCTGGAGGAACATTTCTCAGCCATCCCCAGTCCCACCCCGCAGCCCCACACCCAGCACAGCTCAGCCTGTGAGTGAGGGCTCCAGGCCCACTGCGCCAGAGGTACCTTTCCCAGCATTCTCCGGTTCCTACCTGTGGCCCCAGACCCAGCACAGCTTGGCTGACCCAGCACAGCCTACCTGGTGAAAAACAACATTCATTATCCTTTTGGAAGCCCAGTACACCCACCAAATCCCAGGACTGCCTACCTAGAGAGTGACCTGCCTGACACAGGAGGGCCAACTTCGGCAACTTTCTGGACCCTCACCCCAAAACCAACCAAGATAGTGGGAATTTTCATTACTTGCTCTGCATCCCGGTTCGGTTCGTGCTCACGTGACCAGGGAACCAACAGAGGGGACTCATAGGAGCTACAGCAAAAATGAACTGAAAACAACAGCTAGATCCAGGCCAGGCATAACTGGATAATCTCAAACATAATAGACTCCCACCCAAATCTCATTACATGCTAAGATTATAGCTGCACCAAAGCTCTACACCAAAGGTCAAAAGTCAGTGCTATATAAAATGGCAAAGACAAGGACAAAAATGCAATCTCAGGCCTCAAGTCCACCAGTAAGTGCAGAGGACACTAACTCAGCTGAAATGAATGAATTAACAGATACAGTAGCAAAGGAACAATGGCAGAAAGGTATAGAGGATCTCAGACGAGAATTTCTGAAATAAAAAAAAGAAATATCTGAATACACAGTATCTGAAATAAAGAATCAAATCCAAAAATATCTGGAGGAAAATCAATTCTCACCCAGAACAAGTGTAGAGAGCACAATTCCAGCTGAAATGTATGAATTAACAGCATCTGAAGCAAAGAAATAACAGCAGAAAGGTCATGAGGAACTCAAAGCAGAAATAATTTCTGAAATCAAAACAGAATTCTTTGAAAAAAAAACAATTCTTTGAAATCTTAGCATCTGAAATACAGAAACAAGTCCAGAAATATACAGAGGAAACCCAACTTGGAAAAAACTCTGCAGAAAAAGAATTAATAACTACCTATAAAGAAGACATGGATAAAAAAAATAGAGGAGATCAGAAATATGGATTCCTAGAATGAGCAACACAGAAAAGAAACAGAGTCAAAGAGATATAGAAGAATTAAAATATCAATCATGAGTCTACAAAACCATTTGAGTGAAAGTGAAGGCACAGTTTCAGATCTTGAAGATGCTGGTGCAGCTAGTAAAAAGGTGAGAAAGGAACTCTTAAAAACAATGCAAATGAAGGAAAAAAATAATCCATCACCTGCAAGATGACACCAAGATGAACAATGTGAGATTAATTGGTATCAACGAGAATGAAGGAGTCAATACATATGACATAAGAAGAATTTGAGGAGAAGTAATCGCAGAAAACTTCCCAAATATGAGGAAACAATCCAACATTCAGGTCACCAAAGCATACAGAACACAAAATAATTTCAACACAAGTAAAAACACACCAAGACATATAATAGTCAAAATCCTAGAAATCCAACACAAAATAATATCCTGAAAGCTGTTAGAGAGAATAAGCAGATCACATTCAAAGGAAAACCCATCAGAATTATAGCTGACTTCTCTACACAAACCATGAAGGCAAGGAGAGCATGGAGAAGAGTTCTTCAAGTCCTACACAAAAACAAATTCCAGCCCACACTATTATACCAGGCAAAATTTTCTTTCAAGTTTGATGGAGAAGTGAAGTACTTCCACAACAAAGAACAACTAAAGAATTTCATGGTGACAAAGCCATCCGTACACAGGCTGCTGAAAGATGTTCTAGAGAGAGACCACAATGACCATGAATGAGAACAGAAGGAACCCCCTAAACAGGACAGACAATTAAACACAGGATACAAAGGAGTAAACAACAGCAAGTAAATATCATGAGAAACATAAGTCTACACATTTCAATTATAGCCATCAATGTAAACGGACTCAATTCACCAATTAAGAGAAATAGACTGGCACAGTGGATTAGGAAACAAAATCCAATAATATTCTGTATACAAGAAACACACTTAACTCAAAAAGACATTCACAGGCTTCAAGTCAAAGGATGGAAAACAATACTACATGCCCAAGCACCTCAGAAAAAAAGCAAGAGTAACAATTCTGTTCTCAGACAGTCTCAACTTCAAACCAAGAATGATGAAATGACACAAAGAAGGCCACTATATATTGGTCATGGGAAAAATTCAAGAACAGGAGGTAACATTCATGAACATCTATGCACCAAACACAGGAGCACCCAACTATGTAAGACAATATCTTAATGGACATGAAAAACCTAACATCTAAGACCACAATCTTAACAGGAGACTTTAACGCCCCCTTATCTGAAAAAGATAGATCAACCACACAAAAAAATTAGCAGGGAAGTAGCAGAACTGAACCAGAGCTTGGAACAAATGGACCTGGTGAACATATACACAGTGTTTCACCCAACCACAGCTGGATACACATTTTTTTCACCTGCATACCGGTCATTTTCCAAAATAGACCACATACTAGTCCAGAGGTCATGCTTAAGTATATGCAAGAAAACAGAAATTATCCCATGCATATCATCTGACCACAGTGCAGTGAAACTGAAACTAAATGACAAAAGAAACCAGAAAAATCCAATCAACTCATGGAAAACAACACCTTACTCAGCAATCTGAGGCTGCAGAAGAAATTAAACAACAAATTCAACAATATCTACAATTCAATGAAAATTCAAGCACAACTTACTGGATTTTATGGGATGTGATGAAAGCAGTTCTCAGAGGGAAAATCATAGCTATGAACTCACACATTAGGAAAACAGAATGGGAACAAATTAGCACCCTAATGTTGCACCTCCAACATCTAGAAAAAGAATAGGAAACAAAACCCAGAGCCCAAAGACAGGAAGAAATCATAAAGATTAGAGCAGAAATTAATTCAATTGAGATGAAGAAAACAGTTCAAAGAATCCACAAATCAAAAAGTTGGTTCTTTGAAAGACTAAATAAAATTGATAAGCCTATAGCCAAACTCATCAAAAAGAAGCAAAAGAAAATTCAAATACATGCAATAAGGAATGAAAAGGGTGAAATCACCAGAGACCCAACAGAAATTCAGAAGATTATCAATAGTTACTTTGAGAATCTTTACACTCACAGAATAGAAGACACAGAAGAAATGGAGATTCCTCAAAAGGTACAAATTACTGAAACTGAACAAGATATAACAACTCTCAATAAACCAGTAACAGCCAACAAAATATGAGATGTAATACAAAGTCTACCGACAAAAAAAAGTCCAGGGCTTGATGGATTCACAGCTGAATTCTATAAGACATTTATAGAAGACATAATCCCTACACTCTTCAAACTCTCAAGGAAATTGAAAAGGAAGCAGTCCTCCCAAAATCATTTCTGGAGGCAAGTATTATACTGATTCCAAAACCAGGGAAAGACACAACCAAAAAGGAGGAATACAGGCCAATCTCCCTCATGAACATAGATGCAAAAATCCTCAATAAAATCCTAGCAAATAGAATACAGCAAATCATCAAGAAGATCATACACCATGACCAGGTAGGATTCATCCCAGGGATGCAAGGATGGTTCAATATTTGAAAATCTATAAATGTAATACACTATATTAATAGACTGAAATCTAAAAACCACATGATCATCTCAATTGATGCAGAGAAAGCTTTTGACAAAGTTCAACATTCATTCATGTTCAAAGTCCTACAGAAAATTGGAATAGATGGACTCTACTTTAACTTGAATCAACTTCAATAATTGATTTTCTAGAAATCTGTCCATTTCTTGTGTTTTTCTTCCTATAAAATGGAAGATTTTCAAAGAAGCTATTGCTGACCTTCTGAATTTGTATTGCATTATCCCTTTCATTCCTAGTACATGAATTTGTTTCTCTTTCCCTTTGTTCATAACGTTGGCTAGAGGATAATCAATTTTATGTATTCTTTGAAAGAGCCAGCTCCCTGACTATTAACTCTTGCACTGTCTTCTTAGTCTCTTTTGCACTAAATTTATGCTCTGATCTTTGTACTTTCCTCCCCAGTATGGACTTGGGCTTATTTTGCTTACCTTCTCTAGAAGATTGAGGTGTGGCATTAGGATGGGTTTTCTCTCCTCACTCTATTTTTCCTGATGGAAGAATTCACTGTTACAAATTTCCCTCAGAGGATTGCTTTCATATTTCCATTTTTTGATTGTTAATAATGTTTAATTGCTTATTTAATTTTATTTATTTATTTATTTTTTAATATAGCTTCAGATGTCTCACTGAGATGAATCTCTTTCCAAGTGAGCCCAGAGCATCAGAAAGGTCTCACATTTATTGAGGGCTAAAGACAGGCTAAGGAATGTTTATAATTCCTTAAGTGAATACAAACTGTTGTCTCTACTAACTTACACCATTTGCCTAACATTTGTTTCACACAATTGCTAGCTGATAATATCCCAGCAAGGGAGAAGCCGTTATCTGCAATCCCATTTCTAGGAAATTCAGGCAGACAGCAATCCCCCTCGGGCTCTGTCTATTGCTCCCTACTCTCTCATGACATTAGGTTTTTATCCCAAATCTATATTCCTATAATTACCCCTTTTTTATATAAAATGATCCAATACAGATCAGTAGTCCACAATAGCAATGGGTTATCCACAGAAGCTATTGACTTGAACCATTCACAGCTCATTATATTAATATGGCTTTACTTTATGTACCTCCTTTTTATACTCTTCTGCTGGATGGTTAAGACCAAGATAAAGCAAGACCAATATAACAAGTAATGTGACTTTTGTATCAAATAAGGTCAGTTAGGTACCCTCAGGGTTTGTCCTGTAATCCTGTAATGCACTTTGTCAATCCTTTGTCAGTGTCAGCCATGTGGATGAGTCAAGCATTCCTTGACCAACTTACTCTCTGTGAAAGCCTATGAGAAAGTTTTCTCTCCATCTGACTCTCCTCAGGGACACCATAGATCATCAATCACATTCCTCTGTGGCTCCATAATCTCCTTGATCAGAAATTTTGGGGCACAACTGAGTTACATGATGTTACAATACAGGTTCTCCTATGTCCTGAGTCTTCACTGACCTTGAAAGGCTATGGCTAAAATGTTGTCTGACCTTGCAGCCTTTCTTTTTCTCAATTTTGATCTGCAAACTTAGGTTGCTAGCCATCCAGAAGAGAAGCTTATTATTACCCTGCAACAGGTGCAGTTTGGTTTACTCACACCATCTATCCAAACACCAGACATCATAGGCATAACATGGAACAGGCACTTTCCATCAAGTACTGAGATGTCAAACCCCAAGTCCCTACAAAATATGAAGGAAAAAAAAACTTTTTAAAATAATTAGGAATTAACACTTACATATATTCACACAGATATTGAGAAACCCACTTTTGTTTTTATGCTAAAAGTTTTTACAACATCAGGGCGAGGACTGCAGATTTTTGGTCCAAAGCTTGTTGCCGGACTCTTCCTAGTTATCAGGCTAAGAAAGATATACAAACAGTAAGAGCCAGCATAGACAAATCACTACTACTACACTTCCACTAAACCATGGAGTAACATGAAAAGGATTAAGGTTTTCAATGCCTTTTGAGATGCTTTGTAACAGATTGATACAGGGAGAAAAACTGATGTCGGCTGGGTAACTTCCAAACGATATAGGGAACTTACAAATGATATAGAGAAAAATAATCTCTGGGCCTGACCTGTACAAGTTCATGTTCTCTAAAATCGAAAAATGAATTTTAGGAACACACAGAGGTTATGAGCAGAATAGATTTATTGAGGGAAAGAAAGCTCCTGTCTGAGAGAAGGACAGGATAGGAGCCGGAGTGGGCAGTTCCCCAAGAAACTGTCTCTTCCAGTGACTTTTATAGAGGAAAACCATGTGGTGAGGTGGGTGTAAAGACATGGGATCTCGCTTAGGTGGCCAAGAGGTGGGACAAAACTATGGTAAACCAGTGGGATTACAAACACCATTGCTCAGATAAAATTGATTGAATTCAGTACAAAATGAGGAAATGAGTCACATAGCAAGCAGGCATCAAGATGGGACAGGGTCTCTTCCTGTTGGGGGTTGGCTAGTGACTCAATAGGGCTCTTTCAAGGTGGTTGATACCTATTTAGAATATCAATCCTTGATGCTCATCCTTAGGGAAGTATGTAGCTGTGTTTCCTCTTTTTGTCTTGGTCTTGAGGTGTGGCCCATAGGGAGTGTCTGTCTCTTCCAAGTTGCAAAGTCACCTTGACTGCCATCTTGTCTCCTTGAGGGCCTGGCCCTGTCTGACTGCCTAGAATATTTCTATCTAACTCAGCTGCCTACATCAAGATCAGTGCTAGACAATTCTGACAATTGTTTTACAAAAGTATTATCAATATGTTGCTGAAGAGACAGGATCTCAGAGGTAATATTACCATGATGCAATAAATGCCTTTTTACATTTTCCCATGGGAAATGAGTTTGATTCCATGGAATTGGAGTTAAACAGAATGAAGAGGTATTCCAATCACATTTTAAACGAAGTTGACGGTGTAGGTTAACAATTTGGTCTCCTAGCATAACAAAAGATTGCTCTAAATCATTTATCTTAGCATTTAGCTCTGAATCTATGTGTCCTTGAGAAGTCCCCAACTGCTCTGAGTCCTTGTGCCACTGCTGCACAAAATGAACAGTTTGTACACCTTGGCACAATGCTACTCCAGCTGTAGCAGCTGTGGCTGCAACGGCTATTATTCCTAGAATTATGGCTATCACCAGTTCAGTCATTCTTTTAGTTCTCTTCTGTAACACCTCCAACAATTGTTGCAACAGCATCATGGAAGGGGAATCTTGCCATGGGCAATGCAGTTAAACAGGAAGTCAAATTCCAGTCCTTGCCCTGAGAAGATAGATACTATCCCTGGAAAAATTAAGGCTAATAGAAGAATTTAGACATGTATATAAAGCACAGTTTTGACATGTGATAGTATGTTAGAAGGGTTCCAATAACTAGGACCTACAAGTAATAAGTAAGGGAGGTGAGCACATGCCTGAGCAAAATGTGTTGTGTTCCTTTAAAATTTTGGATGTTATTTATAGGAGGATTGATTCCTCCATATAACACCCTTCCATGCTGACATATGACTTAATGAGGTAACCAGTTTCCAAAGATGATGCTGAATTGGTCCCCAGAAATGTGAGGGACACTAGAGGACATTCCTCCTCCACGACACATTATTGTATCATTAGCATTTTTAGTGCTCATATAAATCTCATCGCTGCCATTCTGTTTCCATCTTAACTCCTTCCCATTTGTCCTCTGGGCAGAGCCATAAGGCTGCCAATCTATGATGCTTCCACAGGAAGTATTAACCAACACCCAGGCTGTTTCTCCTCTACAGACTTCCCAGTGTATGCAGTCACTGAGGTAAGCAACATTGGTATTCTGGCAGGATGGCAGATCTGGCAGTGGAAATGTTCCATCAGCAGCTACACATTTAAAATTTCTTCCTTGGAGAAGAAAATGTTCCTTTTTTCCTCCTTTACCCCCAGTATTATTATTTACCATAGATAACCAGATTCATGTGCTTGCTTTTAAGCAATGAGCTCCATTCCCAATACAAATAGGCCAGCCTTCTACTCCAATTTCATAAAATGGAATTTTGGTTTCTTGTTCTGCTGGCACTGCTGGTCCCGGGCATCCTAAGGGCTGGGTAGCCAGGAGATTTCATTAACATATATGGGTATAGTGGCATCCCACCACTGACCTCTATTGAGTGGTGGATATGGAATGTAAGCCCAATAACTAAAATTACCTTCAACACTTACTGGTAGTGACAACAAAGCCACCATAGCAAGAAACAAGTTGATACTATTTTTCTCTCAAAATATTTGTTTTTGCTCATTTTCTAGGTTTTGTTAAGTTGGCACCCAAATCACTTCTCCAATATTTCTTTTTTCCAATGATAGTCTGCAGCAGGCCTGGCAGTTGTTTTTGAAAATTTAATATGAATAAAATTTTTTATACCATTAACCCAGTTGTATTCATATCTATTCCCATACTATTCCCCCTTTTTTGTTTTATAAACATTTTTAAGCTTTTATTAGCTTGTTTTATAAATGATAACAGACAAGTTACACATGTTTATACATTTAGAAATCACAACCATACAGAACACTGTGGTAAGACAATCCTGATGACATTTTGATATACTTTAAATATTTTGTTTCGCTTTGCATAACACTTTTAACCAATCACCTCTACTTATTGAAGTGTCTCCTAAGAGACTATTGAGATTATTGGGAACTCCTCATTAATGAATAAAAAGGTTGGCCACACCTCATTCATCAATTGGACTCCTCTCTTAATAATTTTTTTCACTCTAAGGAATTTTTATTTAATTAGCTTAAACCTTATGATGCATATAAACAACTTTAATATCACTCTAAGATTGTTAATTCAGGAAAAAGCATGCTTTCAAGTCTATATCTCAAATTATATTTGGAACAAATAATCAAAAAAAAGAAAAAAAGCAACAGCTGTTCATTGAAAGACACATAAACACACAGACACATAAACCCCTTAAAAAAAAAAAAAGAGTACACTCAAATATTTGGTCAAATTAAATTATAGCAATTGTATAACAAGCTTTAGAAATTTTATAAATAGACTAGTCAGATTTTGTTATTTGTCAGTTATTACAGACAATATGTCTCTTATTAGAAAAACTTGGAAGAAATGCAATTTTTCATCTATAATGGATGTGTATATTTTGTATTTTTGGTCAACACTGAAAAAAAATTGAACTTAATTATTTTTACATATGTTATCACCTCTTTAGACCTCATATTTCCATTTGGTCAGTTCCTTGAATAGGCCCCGGGCTGGATCTAGCCTGGTCGCTGTTAACTTCTTTACATCTGGCTCCATGGTACAGCCTGACAGTACACTCTGGTACCCAAATGGGTCGGTTAGCATTCTCTGGAAACACACAAGCGCATCCTTTGCCCCAGGTTAGTTGTGCACTGAGTCCCTTCCATTATCTAGTATGGAGATCTCTCCAAAGGACCCTTCTTAGCCTTTTTCTTCTTACCTTGTTTGTCATTCTATTGCCGTAAAAGCATAAATATTTAATAGTAGAAACTGACAAGTGAAATTGGCAGGATTGACTCCCCTTTGCTTTAACAGAAATTTGTTTAAACCTATGGCTTTTACTCATTGTTTTAAAATTTTACATTTGTTTGTAAAATATCAAAGCCTTATTTTTAATGCTATTTTTAATTTAGGACAGTAAAAGAAGCAATCAAATTTAACTAGGAATTAAAACAATTTAAGTAATCTTTTAAAGTATCTTGGGGCAATGGTCTTACACCTTTAGAGCTGCCCCAGATAGAGGCCACTCACATCTGCATTTGAAAAGCCATTGAAATGCTTTTCCTTTAATCAATTTTCATTTTCTAACGAAGTATTTATTTTTTAACAATTTTAAAATTTTCAGCAAAGATGACCAATTGTGCAATATAAGAATCTGGTGTGGTTTAAACAATGATTTGGGTGGATAGAATTATAACTTTGATTTCCCTGTATAAACAGCGCTGATTACACCAAACACAACCTGCAGACCTTTAGCACTGGGGCTGTCCTTGGCTGATTGCACTCCACGGGTGTGCTGGCCCAGCTGCTAGGATCAGCTCAATGGTCTTAGCACTTAAAAAGGTTTTCTTCAGCCCACATTACCTAAAGCTTTAAAGGAGCTAGCGCCCTGTAGCCCTGGCCTCTGCGGCTGAACCTATCTTGCAGATGCCTATCTGGGTCAGCCTAGGAAGTGAGTGGATGGGAGCTCGGGGCCCTCCCTGATCTCAGGTCGTGCCCTTCCCCCTGGCAGGGCCCAGTCTCTTGAAACCAACTGTTTGCAATTTAAAAGAACCCTTTTAACAAAACTTTTGTTGTTTCCTGCTGACAATAGGGCCAGGCAATGCAGTAAGTGTTCTAATATGCATAATAAAGAGAAGTTGACTTCTATTTTTAATAAAGTTTTAATTTGAAAAGATTTAGTAGTAGACATCATAATATTTCTCCTTCATAATCACTAATAACCAAATGTACAAATACACCTTGGGTAATAATACTACTCTTTTCTACAATCAAGGATATAATATCTTTTAGAATAGGGCTGAAAATTCCAGTTTTAATTTTATAAACACAAGCGGGGAGCAAAAGCTGATTTTCCACAGCCATCAGATCTAAAGCTGCGTTTCCGCTTCCGGGGATTGCATGGAAAAGGTCTGTGACCCTAAGATGCACTGAAATTCGGGCTGGCCAATGGAAACTGCGGGTATTCTGTATTGCTTGCCTCTGAGCCCCTGGACAATGGGCCCCCTCTCCAGTTTCCCTGAGATTGTAAGGGTTGGCCATGCTTATCAAGTATGGAGCGGCATTCATTGTTTCCCTTTTCCACATCTCAGACCAGGTCCTGGAGCAGTCTCCTTACCGGTATCTGATTTTTTCTTTTTATCTTGTCCTTTTCTGCAGTCTTTTCTCATATGACCCATCTTTCCACACTTAAAACATTTGGTATGATTTTGTTTAAAAAAAAGACTGTAAGGCAGTCGCCAATAAATTAACTTTGGCTCCGAGCCAAAATAAAATAAAAATTTAATATATTCTTCCAGTGGTGCACCCTGAGCCTTTAAGGGATGCAGAGCCTTCTGACATTCAGTATTCGCATTCTCAAAAGCCAAAGTGTGTAACAATAACTCTCTCACTGTTTTGTGTATAACCCCCCCTTAATTGGGAGACAGAATCCACATATGGCTCATTATTAGATTGAAGAACCTTAGCAAATGATTTTTGAGCATCCCTTGGCCTTTCCACCACTTCCCATGTCCTCAAGCGACAAATGTGAGCTTGCATAGCCACATCATCATATTGCAGCTGGGCTTGGACACCAAGCCAGGCCCTGACCCAGTGAGTTGATCTGATGAAACATGAACTGGGGGACTTTGTCCCCTGTTAACCCTCTCTTGAACATCTGCTTCATCTTTCCACCAAGTTCTAAACTGCAAATATTGGCTTGGCTCTAAAATTGTATGGCACAAAACTTCTCAATCATGAGGAATTAATCTATGTTCATTTGCTAATCCTTGTGTTAATCCAATCATATAGGTTGATTGCATGCCATAGGCCATGACAGCCTGCTTTAAATCTTTAATAACCTTGATCACCAGAGGTTGGTGTTCCCACTGTACGTACCCTTGGGGAAATTGAACATTTGATGGGTGTTGTTGAATCACCACAGGAAAAATACCGAAAGGGGCAGAATAAGCTTCATGACCTCCCTGTGGTCTCCCTTGCATAAAAGCCTGAGATATCACACTTCTGTAAACTTTGATGGGGGCTTCCTTTTTCTCCTCATATGGAGGAGCAGAAGGGTTAAAAGATGGCAGTAGAGGCTGATTTTTTGTGAACTGAGATGAAGAAGTACAGGGATAGAGACCTCCATTTTTTCAATCAATTTAGAAAGCAATTGTGACAATTGCCTTCCCTGGGCTCACAACTCAAAGGACCAACACTCTTGGTATTCCGGAAGCTCCTCCATGTAGGGCATGGCTTGTGGGGTCTCTTCAGGCAGGCCCTGGTATGCTGTCCTGGCTTCTGACAGCAGTAGCAGATGGACCTCATCATCATTTAGATCTCCATGGAGCTCAGAGAATCAGACTTAGGGTCTGTTTTGAGGCTCTAAAGGCAGCCATTTTTTAATCTCTTTGTTTTTTCTCCCTGGTTTTCTCCCAGTTCCAATTATAGGACATTTAAATAGTTCCTACCAAAGTATCAAATGAGTTGTCTGGAGCAAAAGCTGTCTTTTGTAGCTCCTGATCTATCAGAGTAATCTGTCCCTCTATTTGATTAGCATCTAAGAAAGTATGTTTTACTAGTGTATCTACTAAACATTACAAGAAATCAGAGGGGTGTGTATCTTTCTCCTAGTAAAGTAGCTAAAGTTTAAAATAACTAGAAGGCTTGGTTCTAGTTTTTAGACCTTTAAGAATCCACACTTGAATGAAATGTCCTTTCCAGTTTTTCTGCCTGGCCCACTATCAGGCCAGCAGGGTCTGACTGACTGGGCTCCAGTGAGAACTGGAAGTTCCACTGATTGTCTATCTCTTGGTTCTTTAAAATTAACTCTTGTTTATTTTCAAATATAATGGCAGCTTGTAATGTTTTCTGTCTTTTTTCTTTTCACATCAAAGCTTGGTTTAAGATTAACATTACATCTTTTTAGTCTAGTTTATAAGTCTGAATAAATCCTCTAAAAGACATCAATGTACTTATCCGGGTTATCAAAGGCACATGAACTCTGGAAGTTCCGAATTGTCTTTTTCTTTTTTTTAAAGTATATTGTCCTTGAAAAGTTTGTACAGATTCAGCTAAGAATGTGTGTAGCCCTGTAGAGGCCTGGATTACAGCTGTTCACGCCCTCTAGACTAGAAAGGTAAATAGGGGAAAACTTGCTTTCAGTAATGGCAGGTGGGGCTGAGGCTACAGGTGTCTTGTCCTCAGGCTCCAGAGGTTGGGAAAAGTCTCAGGCTCAGGAGTACTGAAGATCTTAGGATCCTGAGGTCTCTGATCTCCCTGTGGCTCCTGTCTATATTTTAAAACCAAATGAGCTCTATTTCTTAATGCAAAAAACACCTGAACATAAGGCATTTCTGGCCATTTTTCTTCTTTTTTGTAATAATTTTCTAGTTGTAAAAGAGTGACATAGTTGATACTTCCCTCTTCATTCCATTTTGGCTCTAGTGGGTACACAGGCCACGCACATGTGCAGACTCTTAAAGGGGAAAGTGACTTTGACTGTGAGATCCCCGTACCTCCGTCCAATGATCTTGGTGGTTGACCTCCAAAGGATACAGGGAAGTAAAACTCCCAACCTGACCTGCATGAGTTCGTGTTCTCTAAAACCGAAGAATAAATTTTAGGAACAAACGGAGGTTGAGGATAAAACTTTATTGGAAAGAAAAGCTTCTGTTGGAGAGGGACAGAAGGGTGACCTGAGCGGGTTGCCCCCTCTGCGTTTACTTAAGCATGTTCTTCAGGCTCATGTGTGGTCTCTCTCAAAGAGTGCCCACGTGCACCTGAGAAGAATGTGCATTCTAATATGGGGTGGAACACTGTAAACATGTGCCAAGTCCGTTTGCTCACATGTTTGGTTCAGTTCTCTTATTTTTTGTTTATATTTTGTCCAGTTGATCTATGTCTTTATGACAGTGGGGTTTTAAGGTCCCCAGTTACAACTGTGCTATTGCTTGTTTGGTTTTTCATGTCAATTAACATTTGTCTTGTATAGTTGGGCACTCCAATATTTGGTGCAACTATATTTTTGATTCTAATCTCTTGCTCTTGAAGTTTTTCCCCTAAAAAATGGGTAGTAAACTTTTTTATCTCTTTTGATTATTCTTGGTTTGAAATTCACATTGTCTCTAAATAGAATATCTATTCTTGCTTTCATCTGGGTTTTTATCCCATGGGGTATTGTTTCCCATCCTTTGACTTTCAGTCTATCAATTTCTTTTTTAATTAAGTGTGTTTTGTGTGTATATAATATTTTTGGATTTGGTTTCTTGACCCACTCTGCCAAACTATTTCTTTTGATTGATAAATTGAGATCATTTACGTTGATAGTTATAAATGATGTGCATTAGCCTACCATCGTTGTATTGCTTTCCTTCCGTTGGTCTCTGCTTTCCCCTCCATTTAGCTGCTTGCCATGCTTGGTGATTTCTTTCTGTAGCTGTTCCTGGAGTGGTAATTTTTTTTTTCTCTTTCTGGAGTATCTTTAAATACCCTTTGTAGGTTTAATTTGGTAGTTATGAACTTCTTCAGTTGTTCTTCATTGTGGCAGTATCTATTTCTCCATTAATTTTTAAAGATGGTTTCACAGGCTACTTTAATCTGCATTGGGAGTTGTTTTCTTTCAGGACCTGAATTATCTCATTCCAAGCTCTTCTTGATAGTTTCTATTGAGAAAGCTGCCCTAATTTTGATAAGCTTTCCTTTATAGGTGATCTATTTATTTTTCTGAAATAGCTTTTAATAGTCTCTTCTTGTGCTGAACTTTGGGGATCTTTATTTATTTATTTATTTATTTATTGTCTCTTTTTTGAAACAGGGTCTCACTGTGCAGTTCAGGCTGGCCTTAAGCTCACTTTGTAGCTCAGGCTGGTCTCGAACTCACAACAATCCTCCTGCCTCAGCCTCCCTAGTGCTGGGATTACAGGCCTGCACTACCATGCCCGGCCTTTTTTTTTTTTTTTTTTTTTTTTTTTTTTTTTTTTTTTTTTTTTTTTTTTTTTTTTTTTTTTTTTTTTTTTTTTTTTTTTTTTTTTTTTTTTTTTTTTTTTTTTTTTTTTTTTTTTTTTTTTTTT